>JALDNG010000707.1:0-94841 GCA_024349245.1 Neodontobutis hainanensis
TATCTGCAAATTGAAATATAAATTAAAGCTGTTAAATGTAAAAATATATATTTCATCATGTAAATCTTAATTAGAATTAATATAAATTAGACAAAACATGTATGAAGATAGATAATTACGTAAAGGACATTTTTCTAGCTTAGTGACTTTCGTTAGCTATTCTAGATGAGATCTGGTTGATTATTTAATCAAAATTTAAACAAATCTAGTGTCAAATCACCAAAAATTTGATTTAGATCGAAAAATTGTGTAAATTTGAACTGACTTTGTAAAGATTTGTAGACTATTCGTTAGAAACCTGATGTACTATCTATACATTCAGAAATATTAACCAAACGTACTAATAGGAAGGTGAAGAAAGTTAGGTATCTTTTAGAACATTCCAAAAATGCAGCATTGATTAAACCAGTCAAGATATTAAAACTCGTATATACTCTTTAAAATAATATTCATTAATTAAGAGTATAGTTAACGTTAATATATATAAATATTATTTTTTTTACATATTTTCTTTCGATATTGATTTTAACATTGCATTTTAAATATTGTTCTTATCTATAATTTATCTGCCATTCTTGTAAATAGAAACATAAAGATATAAATATAATAGATTGAATAGAGATATATATTCTTTTCATTTAAAAAAAGTGTTTAATATCAAATTTCAAGAGTAAAACAACATCAAAAATTAAATTGTATAATTTAAAAAATAGAGAAAATAAAAATAACAAATTTTGTAACTTAAAATAATTTTTTTGTTGATCATATTCAAAATTTCCATTTATTTTATAATTTGAAAGAAGATAAATTATTTAAAGAATAAATATTTTATTTATCTTCCATAGATCATATGGTATAAATTTTTTCGGAATATGTTTTCCTTAAATATAGTTTTTTGAAAATAAAAAATTTGAATTAAATTTCACATAAAATGGATTATTTTAAAAATTATACATTTATAATATCACTTAAATCACGCAAAAACACTCAACATTCATCAACATTTTCTAAATGAATAATAAATCTCTTGAAATGGAGTAATATTGAGGATAATTATTTTTTGTAATATATATTAGATTTTTTTACATGTAATATTATAAAATAAAAATTATCAGTTTAAAGATAATTTATAGATAATAAAAATCTATCTTGCTGTCACAAATTTATAGATAAGCTAAAAGAATAAATGAAATATCCGTTCTTATTTGAATGTATCTATATTTTGATATAAATGACCAAAATATCACACTGTAACTTTTTTTCTGATTTTAAATGTATTTTTAAACATTTCAACCAATAGTTGTTTATTCACACATAATTTTCATTTCAACAAAAAAATACTTATTTATTTGACAAAACGGTGTATCGATAAACATAATTGATATATGTATTAATGTATTATTTATGTTTTGGTTAAAACATATTTGATTAAAATTAATATTTATTAAATGCTGTAAATATCTAAAATCATCAATGAGAATGAATTGATTGATTCTCAAAAAATAATTAAATAGAATTTAATTTCTCGCCATTTATTCTTACATCAGAGAATCGTATCATGTATATCAAAATAAGTTGCAATGTAAATTAATTAGTTGATCATAGGAGAACTTATTTTTGGATGAAACGTCGATTTTTAGAAATTAACTTCATAAACGAATTATAATTGGAAACCAATTAACAATAATATTTGTTATTTCTTGCAAATATAATTGATTTTATAAATAGATTATAAGATGTAAGCTTTATAAATAATATATTGATGTTTGTTTATCCACGCATAATCAAAAAATTATTTGAATAATATGATTTATATCATCTTACAAAAAATAAATTCTTTTTCTGAAAAAAATTTTAAATTCATGAGTTATTTATATCATTTATACGAATTATTAAATTTAGGATATATTTATAATCTAGTATAACTTGTGTCTTTAAAAATTTTAAAACATGGTAACACATTCCCTTATTGATTTTAAATTATGAATTTTAATCAAATATATATCGAATCTTTTTAAATTTATATTTTAGAAAATTAATTATTTGTATAAATATCTCCAGAATAAGACTTTTAAATATCATTTATTAAAATTTAAAAATAAACTCAAAATTTATAACACTACAACTTTTTATATGAATAAGGTATTGGTGAATTATTTTAAAATAAATAGTTTTCGATAACATTTAAATTATGATAGACATGAGATAAATAATGTGATGAGTTTATAATAATCTATAAACCATGAATTAAGACACACTATAAAGATAAATTATCAAGAGTTATTTATAAATACAAAAAATATTTCAAAATTAACCGTAGATTTTGATATTTAAAACAATGAGTAAATTTTTATTAGATTATACCATGTATACTCTTTTATTGTTCATTTAATACATCATTTATTTCCGATTATTTTCAAAATCAATTGCACTCAACTATCTATTAATGTTTTTTGAATAAAAATATTTTTAAATATTGAGAAATATACAAAATATTTCAATGTAAAATAAAAAAAAATTCTTTCATATTTTGAAATTTTTGTGATTAGTAAATTAAAATTTAGATATTCTAAATGTGATTATAATCCTTTGTCAATTCATAATATATCCTAAGCTATGATAATTCATAAAAAATTACTAAGATGGTTATGTTGTATTGATATTTTGATTAAATTCATACATCTCATGATTCAATGATGATATTATTATGTCAATATAAAATGAATACAGAAATTTATTAGCTCGTATTTAGATATAAAAGCATTTTGTTTGAATAAAATCGAATTTAAACATTTCCTTTAAAAATTTTTTATATACTATTCATTATTCAGGTCAAGAATATTTGTAGAATTTTTAGATACAAAGCATTTATAAAAATTGAGAGGAGCTACAATTAATAACAAATATCAATCAATTATTTTAAAAATAAAAGTAAAAGTTGATTAACATGACCAAATAAATCAAAATTTCTGAACTAAGAATTTTAAATAGTTATAACAATTGTAAAATTATAAAATTGATTTTGTTAAATTTTTTTATATTTATTTGTGAATTATAGATTTTAAATATCTAAAAATAATTCTTTTTAATCATTTCTATTTAAATAATTACAATATCAGAACACATCTAAATGTTCCTACTGGATAATGTTTAATTTTAATAAAAATCAGGAAATATTTTTTGAATAAATTTAATTTATTATATTCATATCAAAATATTTGTATATTTATTTTCGTATCATTGAATCATTCAACAAACACTAGTTTTTAGATTAAACATAAATATATTATTCGCATAAAAATTCAAACTTTTATTTAATTTCATTTTAAATGTTTATTAAATCATAATATTAAATATTTAACATTTATATTTTTGTCAAACATATAAAAAAATTAATATTATATTTTTTATGATAAAATATTAGCTACAAACGATTACATATTTATGAAATTTTATAAAAATTCAAGATATTTTGAAATTTTTAAACAAATTAACTGATTTTGAAATAGCTGCTGTAACCCATAAAAAAGTTGTATTATCACATACATATTCATTAATTATAAACTCATTGAGATGTCAAAACCATATAAAATATTCTTTGTAAATTTTACAATTTTAGGAGTATATTTTTATAAATAACTATGAAATCAAATGGTATATTAAATTAAATTTATCTAATAAATAAATTAAGATTTTGAGAATATTCGTTTTACCATGTTATTCCTTTGGCTGAATTAATATATTTTTATTAATTTTCATAGATTTTTGTCAATATTACTGCATTTTAACGAAATAAAAACAATCTTATTAACGTAATATTCAAATTTCTTTGAGTCTAAAACAACTATATTAAATGTTTTGTATGCAGGATATTTTTGACTATTTTTAAAACTCTTAATATGTTAAAATAATATATTAGGCTTTCAAAAATCAAAAAAATGATATTATAAAATATAAACCTTTATTTATTCAATAAGATTAAATTACTTTATCATATTATGGTTTTTAAATATCATCAGGTATATTATATGATTATATCGATAATTATCATGAATATTATAAATGTTAAAATAAGATCATTATATTGAATCTCACATAAAATTAATTTCTACAATGATTATAGACAATGAATATAAAGTGGATTTGTCACTTATTTAATAAAATATAAGTAATTATTTACCTTATTATTTATTAAAATTAAAATTTTAATAGTCGCACTAAACATTATAAATTCAAAGATATATACAATATTTTCATTTGATTTATTCAATAGTTCTACATTTAAAAATGGCAGACATAATATATGAGTTATACAATGTAGTCTATATATTATTTAAATTATTAATGTTTTTAAATTTTAATAAACAGTTGTGTTGAACAAAAAATTAAATTTTTCAAAAAATATTGTTTTTAAAATCTCCAGATTCAAATTATATTTTCATATCTCAACAGTATTAAAGTTTAACGTTTTCTTCAAAGTTTTAAAATCAAAATATAAACTTTTATGAATGTTTTAATAATCAAACTACTTTTATATTTTATTAAAAATATTCAATAATAGGCGATAATAATATAAATTTAGAAAATATTTATGTGCCATTATTTTGTATAAACCATAAATAAATCAAAATATTAAATGGAATTTAATATAAATTTACATTATTATTTTTATTTTAAATTTTAATTTTTCTCATTATAAATCAATAAAAATTAAAATATTTAAGAAACAACACATAAAAAATATAATATAATTCTGATTTCAATTACCAAGATTTCTGCTGTAATTAATTTAAAGATTTTCGTTTGAAGAAATCTATCATATTATTTTTTGTTTAATAATCAACAATTGTTTGTAAAAGCAAATTAAAATGTAAAAATATTATTTTAATTGATTTAAAAGATTTTTATCATAAATTTACATAAAACATTATCATATTCATTTTATATTTTGTGAGTAAAATATTATTATTTGTTTGGAATATCAGAGGTTTTTTTAATGATACTTATTTAATTGAAATCATTTGATAAAATTTTAGGAATATTCATTTTTAAAATACATAGATCATTTATAACTGACCCAAATAAATTTTATTATACCTTATTGTTTTTTATAAATTTACAAATTCATAAAATTCATTAAATTAACATATAATATACGCATATTTACTTATGCTAAATATTCGATATTTTCAAAGTTATAAAGTTTAAATTGTTAAATCTTTTTTTTTATAATATTTGATAAAAAAATTTCATTTACAAATCAACATAAAAAATGATATATTTACATATATCGTTTAAACATATGAAAAGAATATCAATAATATTTGTTAAATTTATATTTGAAGAATGATTTCAGTATTTTAAATAAATTAATTTACTTTTAACTTATAGGATTATTTTCGATTTTTATTTTGATATTATGAAAAACACCACATTAAAATATGTTTGTATCTATTTTATTGTTTTTGTTTGTGATTTTAAATCAAATAAAGAAATATAAAATAAATTAAATATCTTTATATGTCAGTGAGTTCCATCTTCATTATTTTTAAAAAATAATACATTAAAATATCCTCTATATGTTGTTAAACAATTAATAAGATCAATAAAGATGCTTTATTAACAAAATTTGATCAATGTTAGAAAATGTTATTTTTGAAATATTTCGTAAAATAAATCTTAATTAATCTTTAAAGATACCAGTTTAAATTTCATTTTTTATTGGCACAAAATCAATTCATATATCTTTTAGAATTTATTGACGTAAATTCAGGAATTTATAAACTATGAGAGATAAAACGATTCAAAATTATTTCTTTGTATAATCTTTAACTGATTGAAATTTTCTTATTTAATTTCAAATAAAAACTTCTGATTCAATATTGTTAAGACGCACCGTATCATTCTATTTTGCTGATGTTTAAAATTATTTTATATCAGTTTATTTCAAATTTCATCTAATGATTAATGATTGAGAAATTATTTAGTTAATTTAATTTATAACGCTGTGAAGTTTTTAAATAACAAAGTATATGGGATGAAATACATATATATTTGAATATATACCCCATTACATATTGATATATTACCTATTTCAAAGATCTTAGATA
The DNA here is from genome assembly GCA_024349245.1 of Neodontobutis hainanensis. NCBI lineage: Eukaryota > Metazoa > Chordata > Actinopteri > Gobiiformes > Odontobutidae > Neodontobutis > Neodontobutis hainanensis. The sequence continues at coordinate 6,111 of JALDNG010000707.1, forward strand.
TTTCTCGACTATTATACATACAAAATTTTATTTAAACTTATGAATAAATTTTTAACAATACATAAGGGTATGATGAGATTAGATGATAACTCAATATATCGAATAAAATGTATTTGGTATCCATTTTTATAATTTCAATCGAAAGTTAATTTAATTCTGTCATTTTAGCTTGATTTCTTAAAGATGTATTTTATGCTCAAAACGACTAAAATTAGATATTATGTTTTATTTTTTAAGAGTTATGTAAAAATTATATTATTAAAAACAAAAAGTTTCGTCATTATTTTCAGGTTTCAATTCCATTGTAGATATCTATGATAATACCTGTGATGTAGGCAAATACATTCACAGCTGAATTAAATGCTCTGTTATATCTTATGATAAATTAAATAACTCAACATATTTATTGAATATTTTATCTGTAATATATCTAACTGTTAGAAAAGCGATTAGTTATAGATCAAATATATTATATATATTTGATGGAGAATTCATAATATAAACTATTTCTATATTTAAATATATTTTTTAATATTATTTATACATATCGCCTTATATTTAATTTAATTGAAATTTTTATTTAACAATCAAAATAATATTAAGATAAAATTTTAATTATAAATATTAGTTTAATAAGTAATTCAGAAAATTTTCTTTTGAAAACAATAATTTTTTTTATTTTACATAGATATTAAAATATAATAATTGATGATTCAGTACAATTGAACACTATTATTATTTATAATATTTATTAATAACTCGATGAATAAATTTGAATATTTTTAAATAAAGTTAGAATTATATGAACTGTAAATTATAATAAATGTATAGATTTAAATTTTAGAGATTTTAAGAAAAATAAATTAAATTAAATTTAGACACTAAAAAAATTACATTTATCTTATTTGATCATAACATCAATATTAAATTTTTAAAGAGTACAACTAAGAATATTGACAATTTTAACCATTAAAAAATCTTAGAGGATAGATATTATTATATCTAGAACACAAATAAAATTCAAAACAGATCATATTTTTAAGAATATATGTTGATAAATCCAGTATTACATTCATCTTTTCATTTTAAAATTTTATAGAACAAATTAATATAACTTTTAATCTATATAACATTACGTGTAAAAATTTGATCAATATATATTAAATTCTTTTTTTAAATTATCTCCTTCATCAATTTTTACGGATATGTTCTTGATATTTATCTAAATTTTCTATGACAAAATCCAAATTAATAAATTTACGATTTTAAAAAGATATAATATATAATCAAAATATATGTTATTTAAATTTGGATAAATTGATATTTTATAAATTTTATTAAATCTTGTAAACCAAAAATAATAAATTTTTATTTGAAGAATAAATCATCATTAATTCGTTTTTGTGTTGTAGAATCAAAGTAGATGAAATATTAAAAATCTTATCAATTAAACTTAAACAGAGAATTAAAATTATTTATTGTTCCAACTAACGTTAAATAAAAAATAATAGTTGAAACTTTTCCGTTTAACATATTAATATTTGTCAGACGTACATTAATTGAATATATTAAATGCTAACATTTTAATTCATTATCATGAATTTTATTTTGAATATCCTAATACTCTTGTGAAATTTATATAATTTTTGGAAAGCTTAAAAAGATAAAATTTTAACTTCTTTTCAACATATTTTGAGATATGAAACTATTCAAGTATAACTATTTGTTCATTTATCAATTAGTATTTATTAAAAATAATAAAATATCTGTAACAATTAATATTAAGAAACAGTTATATTATTATGATTAAGCATAGTATATTTATTATCTATAAGTCTATCCAGAACTATTGAAGAAAAAATATAAATAGATATTCTAATTCAAGAGATTTATATAATATTTAGAAATGTAAAAAGATTAATTCATCGTGGTTCTGAGATTCATGATAAACATTAAAACGATCATATTGATAAAAATAATAAATATATTCCATATGCAGTATAAATAGATTTTAATATAAGGATAATATTTTATGATTAATATTCTTGTTAGAAATATTTTTATTCAAATTATGGAACAAAAAATTAAGTCATATCATTTTGTTATTTTAATACGTTAATAATAAGATTTTAAATAAATATAGATTAATCTTGTTAACTCATGAAATACTATTGGAAAATATATTTTGAAAAATAATGAAAATACTTACAAAGTATTTAATATTTTTACATATGATAATTTAAATCTTAATTTTGTAAAATAAAAATTCTACCATTTCAGAGAATTCGTTTATCTAAGAATAATCAGTTAAATAATGAGATATCGAGCAGTAAATAGCTTAGTTACGTATTGGCTGACAAAATTTACTTTTAAAACTTTGTAGGATTAAATAATATATTTAATCTCCAAAAGAATTATCAGATATTTCAAAAAACAAACAACATTAATATTTTTATAAATGTGAAAATTTATGTATACATATGATTAATTCATATGATATTCAAAGTAAAAATGTATCAATTTACATAATATGCTTTTATATTGTATTTATGACAACACAATCAAAGTCAAATTTTTTTAGCAAATGAGAAATTAATTTATTGAATCTGAACATTTTAAATGTTAAAATGCAAATGTAAACATTATTTTTGCTAACTTTACATTTTATATTTTATGTTAAATATGAATTGAAAATATATTTTTTTACACCCAGATCAAAGACTTTTCATGAAAAACTTATTTAAGTATAAAGAATAAAATAAATACTCAAATAATGATCTTAACTGGTTATTCACAGCTTATTGAATAATGACATTAAAATAAACGTTCTACATTTCAAATATTTCGTTGAAATTTTTATTATATTTTAAATTAATTTAAACGTAACATGAAAAAGATGCGTATTTTTTCTATAATATGATAAATCTCCATATAAATCGATTAAGAGACAATTTGATGAATATTATTTTTTTCATTTGATATAATATATGCTGTAAATTAATTTTTTTTTACTTTTTTATCGCACTTAAATAAAAAAATCTCAGATTATTTCCTAAGCTATGAAAATATATTCAAGATTATACTATCCGAAATCCTTTATAGATTTATCATTTATATACTCTGTATATTTTATTTGTTGCCAATGATTCTCTCAAAAAACTAACAAATAATAAATATAATTTATTCTTTAATGTTAATTCTTATTTGATAAATGTTTCGTTAAATATGAATTTTTTTATAAAAAATAATATATTAAAATATATTTAATTACAATTTTTAATCAAGAATATATATATTGTTTAAAAATATGATTGTTATATATCTTGTTTTTTCATTGCGATATAATTGAAATAAAAAGATGAAATTTTTTAATAAATATCTTCTTTTTGTTTAGATTTTGTTCGACAATAAAAAAATATTGATCTGCTTGAACTAAATATATCATTATTATTTCGTTATTATAAAATTGAAACATAATTATTTCATTTGGTTAGATTTTTTTCTGAATAACCATTAAAAAATAATCTAGTTAATATTTCTAAATAGTGTACTTCTAACCATTAATATATTTCTTGACAATGACAAAATAAAAAAGCTTAAAGCAAATTTATTATAAATAAATGTTGATATATTTCAAAAAAAATTTTTTTTAATTAAGTATGTTATATCATTTATACTTTTTTAATTTCTTAAGATATATCTTAAATAATATCAAGATAATTTTCAAATCATAAAATCGCCAAAATATGTGAATAAAAAATTATGCTATTCTTATTTTAAAAGTATATTTGATTACAAACAAAAATTTAATGGTTCAAATTTATAAATAAATTATTCCTTATAAAAAGAAATTGTTTTGAACAAAATAAATATTTTGATAAAACATAAAATTATATGTGATAAATTATTTTTTAAAGAAGGTTATTATCAAAAAAATTTAATAATCAAGATAATAAAATTTGAAAACATCAAAAATTTTGAAAATTATTATAAAATAATCTAAAATAATAACAAAAATTATATCCTGCGAAAATTTTTATTTTTTAAATAAAGTGCATTTGATAATAATAAAAATTATGTTTCGACTTCGATTTTCAACGATATATAATTTAAAATTTAAAAATATATAAATTTGTTATATTTTATGATTTGATTTTTTGAAGTATATAGAAATAATAAGAAAAAATATCAATGAGATAAAGTATAAAAATATTATTATATGATGATTGAATAATGTACATAGTTATACAATTATTACATTACAGCTGTTATATTTCTTATAATGAGACTTATATTCATTATAAACTAGAAAATTTATTATTTATTTTCCTCAATTTTAGAAAATTGTTTTTTATAAAATACATTTTGATAACTATAATTCTATTTATATACTAATAAAATAATTATACTCAATTCGGATAAAATATATTACGTATATTTTACCAATTAAAGTGGTTTTAATCGTTTGAATCACTTTTTCAACTAAATTTTTATCATTATAAATATTTCAATCTGAGTTTTAAAATGTGTAAATTTTGTGAAAAAATTTTTTATTCTCACTATTTTAAATTAATGTATTTATAATCTTTTAACCTATCCAATAATACTGTCAATTCAATCACAATATGTAAATGCTAAAATTATATAAATTATTAAAATCAAGAAACGAAGAAAAGATAACTTATCGAGTTTTATATTTTTATTTATATTTTGACGTTCATTATCTTCATATCAACAAATAAGTATGTGATAATGATTAAAAAATTTAATGATGTCAAATAATATTTTGTCATTTCAACACAATTTTTATTGAAAAAAGAATAATATTAACAATATAGTTCAAATCATTTTTGAATAAAAATATATAATGTCCTTTTCATTTTTGACTGATTATTTTATTTTTTTAAAAACATTTTATTTAAAAATAATGACAATTTTAAAAGGTTTTCGTTTTCAAATATTCATTTAATAAATTGATGTGTTAAAAATTTTAAAATAAAACTCATATATTGACAATTTTTTATAAAATTATTTGTCATATCAATTCGAAAAGCGTCAGTTTTAAATTAAATGAATTACGATTATTAGTTTACAGGGTAAATTTTGCATGAAATGTTTTATTCGATATTAATTGAAATTAGAGGATTAAACCTTTAACCCTGATAATTTATTTATATAATTTTGTTATCTTAGCTAACTTTAATAAAACAATTCATAAAATTCCAAAATATTAACCTGAAATATTTTTCAATTAATATTTTGAAGTCTAAGAATCACAAAATTATTTTAATATTTTAAATTAATATCGTATAAACCTGACAGATATTTTATGAGTTTATAAAAATATTCATTTGTAAAAAAAGTAAGATTTTCAACTATATATAAATGATTCACAATTATGGAAAAAATATGACATTTCTTTCAAATTTTATTATATTATGACATCATCAATAATACGTTACCAGTCAAGAATAAAATATCAATTACGATTTTTTTCATAAATATTGATCTTAGTAAAATGTTTTGAGAAATTCAAAAGTTGTATTCGTACTAAATATATTCAGAAAAATAAAGCTTCTAAAATTTATTTTTTGAATTTCATGATATATGAAAATTATAAATCATTATTTTTAATATTGGTTGAAAATTTGTTTTTATGATTTTTTAACTAATTTTATTTATTTATAAATATTAGATTATGAGTTAATGACTATAATATTAAACAACGATCAAAACATTTAATACCTATAAATCTCATAATTATGAGTATCAAAATGACCATATAATATTTTAAAACACCTTCTCATAAAATATATAAATGTATAAAATAAAAATATTTATTGATCTATATTTTCATTATTTACATTAATATTAGAAAATATAATCACATGTTTCATGTATAAAGGATCGTTCAAAAAATATTCATCTTTTATAATAAAAATATTTTTCTTCCTAGAAATAAACAAAGATAATTTTTATTCTCAATCTGTGAACATAAGGAAAATAAAATATGTTTAAAACTGAAAAATGTAAATTTAAAAAAAATTATTATATAATTCATGATGTACTATTTGAAATTTAAATTAACATATTTTAATTTTTGAAAATTTGATTGTTTTTTTACATGTAGAAGATAAATGATAAATATAAAATAGAATGATAAAAAAAGTTGAGAGAAAACATGAATAACTAGCAATAGAAAATTTAGGTGTAAAAGGGTATTTCATTGATATCAAGTGCAATTTCAATGAAATTTATTCTTTTAAGATAAAATGAATCAGACAGTTTAAATGTGATGGAAATTTAATTTAATGCCTTAAATTAAGAGATAATTGTCATTTAGGAAAACATGATTCAATCATGAATTTTTTACAATCTTCAATGAACGTCAAAAAATAATTATTTGTGAATAAAACTCAACTTAATTTTATTTGAGAATGCATAGATGAAAAATACACTTTATTTTTTTAAATAAATAATTATTCCTCAAGAAATAAAATGCATTTATTTCAGAAATATATTATATTGTCACATGATGGGAATTCTATCAATTAAATAACGAAGAAAACATTTTAATAAAAAGATATTTGATAATATTAGCATTAATAAATTGATTAAAATAAAATAATTAATGTATTTGATATTATTTAATTTTTCAAAAAATATATATTTAAAATTATTTCTAGATTTCTAAATATTATATGTTAATTTGTGGTTTTCATTTCATATATTACTCTGAAAATAATATTTATAATATAACCCCAAAAGCAATTCCAACTAAAATATACTGTATAAATAAAATTTTTTCATGAAGTATAAAGAGAGAAATGATTATTCCAAAAACAATTCGTAAAGGATAGATGCAGTCTTCGATCAATCGAGATAATATTCGTTGAAAGTAAAATGGAACTAAGTACGTAACAAATACAGACATCGTACTGAAAAGAAATATGTTTATCCAACATTTATAATTTAAAAGATCATCAACTAGGCCATTGCAGAAGTATATATTGGACCTATTAATAAAATACATGAAGTCGGAATCGAAAGTGTCATACTTAAAGTTAACCTTGATAAAGGTTTCTTTACTAAGAATGAATCTGGATATTTTTGATCACTAAAAGCTGAATTTAAGAGGAAATTAAATAAACGTAAATAAATTCGTAAGTTAAAATTTAATAAAAATTAGGAAGCTACTCTGATTCAAAGATAATACCTCGACGTTTTTCAGTATTGGATATGCCAATAAATATATTATAGATACATATAGATAACATCCAGAATCTTTTAAATTTGATTTTTTTATTATATCTGTATCAATAAAGAATGTAATTAGTAATGATAAACATGCAACTGCTAGACCTATAAACATTACTATAGCTTTCATGTTGATTATATTTGATTGTCTTTTGATCCCTAATATGTATGAGACAACTGTAATTCCAATTTGAGTAAGTTGATTGTAAATAATGCATAATATATATAAAATTGACTCGTATAAAAATAAAATGTGATGGAATATGCGATATTTTCTAAAAGACCAATATAAAACAGAAGAATAATGAAACTAATATTAAATCAATAATATACGGAAGTGAAATTTTGTGATATATTTAATCCTTCCAAAAAATATGCCATCAAGAACAACACACACGCACATAGAGTATTACTGATAAGAATAATTGTGTAAATTGAATTAAAATAAGTTTTCGGATACCATTTGATAAACATGGCAAATAAGCACATAAAAATATGTGTAAATACTAACAAGAGAATAGATATGGCTATTATTATTTCAATTCTATACCATAGTTGCTTATTCTGAAAAATAACTTTTTTCTTGATGATTTATCAGTGCTTAACACGCTGATATTACAGATGGGTTCATTTTTATGGGATAATTCTACTGAATTCATTTCCTATATTTATTTTTAAATATTTAGCAAAAATAATCTAAAAATACAAATCCTAATATAAACAGATATAGACTTGATTAAAACAATAAACATAAAATATCATAGATATTATTATTTAAAAATAAATGACTTTGATTATTTTTCAGATGCTTATTTTCTTATTTAAATAATTTCGATAACAATATATTTTAAATGAGCTTATTTTTTTTAAATATTATAATTATCAAATAATATATTATGTGGTTTTAAATTTGAATTATGTTGTATATTCAAAAATATTTCAAAATTTTTGGAATATAGATTAAAAAAACGGCAAGTTCAAAATATGAAAGAAGTTGAAATTACATAATTGTAAAGAATTAATACATTATGTATAATTCACTTAGTTCAATTCTTCTTCATTTTCTAAATGATGATAAAATTATTCACGATAATAGATTTATGACCACAAATGAAGAGAATTCAATAAATTTCTATTCGTAGAAAAACATAATAATAAAACACTTTGAACATAACATATTCACAAATATTCGATAAAAATCAGTATATTTACTCATTTAGATGTAACCTAAAATAAAGATAAAATGAAATGTTCAAAATAATGTATAGACAAAATTTTTATTTCGATATTATTCGGACAAAAATCGAATTTTACTAAATATCAAAAAATTTTATTAAAATATTTTTGAATGATAAAAAATTTGGAGGAATATAAATTTTTTGAGAAATATATCATAAATAATCACTATTTGATAATCTACATTTATAATTTAAAAATTATTTTCATGATTCGCTGATATTTAAAAAAAGCATCGTTTGTAGTAATAACAAAGTTTTAAGAAACCTAGTGTAATCCTTCCTATGATTTATATCATTTTTAATCTTTTAAAACAATGATTAAATTTATGATATAAAATGATGTTTTATAATATTTTTTATTCAATGGAATACAAAATATTTGTTTTAACTTGAGTTCTCTTAAATAAATCAAATTTATATTATGTTTTTTTCCAAAAAATATAAATATATACTAATAATAACCATATTTATATCATATCACAAACTATAAATCGTATCAAAAAATCTAAACAATTTTTTAAAATAATTTATATGAATAATATTTCAACTTGTAAGTCTTTCTGCGTTAAGTTGAATACAAAAAAAATATGTTACTAAAATAATATATTTAAATATCATGACATAATATAGCGCAGATTTAACACAAAAAATACATTTAAGGATTGTTAAAATTTGTTAAGAAACATTTTTTCAGTTTTATACGGATCAAAATATTTAAAAAATACCTAAAAAAATTTCATTTTCTTTTTTCAGTATCGATAAGTATAAAAATATTAAAAATCATAATAAATTTTTATCTCAACATTTAAACATGAGTGACTTCAGGAATCAATATATATTTTAGTCATTAAATCAACAAACACATTATTTTGTCAAAAATTAAAAAATAACCTTTAATTTGAACAAAATATATTTTTTGTTTGCTCATAACAATAACAAGAAGTGATTCATAAATGTTCTTTAAAGCAAAACGTATAAGAATAATGCTAACAATCGAAAAATACTCAAAAATTAGTTTTTTAATTTTCAAATATTTAAAGAATAAAATATCAATTAGTTTATGAAGTGTATATTTTATTTACATTTCAACTGATAGATATTTTTTCTGATTCTATATTAAAGTTAATAGTTTAAATATTTTTCATTTATTATCAATTAAAGTGTACATAGTGTTAAAATGACATACTATTAATTGTTTTCCCGTAATTCTATTAAGATTTCTTAAGTGTATGAATCACGTTTTCAAGAATAATATTTAAAATTTTTTTTCTAAAAGTCTATAATAGATTTAAATTATTGGTTATGTTATTTTGCAGTAGCTCACAGGCTATAAATCATCTTTCATATTTTTGTTAAACCTATCAAAATTTAGATTATTTATTATAACTTAAATTAATCAAATCACAATTATTCAAAACAGAATTTTTTCCTTTTGACAATAAATATGTCCTGCGCATGTATCATATAGTGTAAAAATGGGAAAAATATTTTAAAATGTAATCAGTTGAAGATTTAATGTTTTAAATATATCGAAAAAAATATTTAACTTGAGTGTTTCCGTATTTTTAATATTTGAGGATATATCTTGAGATAATTCTTATATTATCCATTTAAATAATTTAAAATGTTGATTTATCTATGTATATATATCGATTTTTAAGTAAATTAATTTATTTTCATTTGAATTATGGTTAAAAAATGTTAAATTAATGAAAAAAGTAAATATAGTCTTAATTATGCATTCAACATTAAAACAGTTATAAATCTATATCTAATGATTGAAAGCTGATAATATTAACTATAAATGAATATTGCATCATATGATTGAAAATTACTATAAAATAAAATCTTAACATATATTCCTTTGAAACCTAAATATAAAGAATATATTTATTTTTTTCGTTTGAAGTATTTTATCTGATAATTAATATATGCCGAATATATTCATTATATAGTGAAAATGTTTGATATACCATGAAATTTTTGATATTATTTAAAAATATTTACTTCATGTCAGAAAAATGTTTTTGGATGCAAAATAAACACACATTTAAAATAAAAATACTTTCTTAACTTATATCATTGACATATCTCAAAAGTACATAAAATAAAATCTATTCTTTAAATCCATAATTAGTAAACACTAACAGGTTATTATTTAAATTTATTCACTGATTTAGATTAAAACATACAATTAGATTGATGTATATTATAAATATTCCAAAACAAGTTTAATGTTTTTGATTCAATATATTTTAATGTTTAACATTTATAATTTATTTATTTAAAATCTTAAAATTATAATTCATTTAATATACTAAAAATATTAAACAAAAATATTTTGAATAAACAGTTGGGTATTGGCTCTTATTTTAATGTTACGAATTTTCAAAGCTTTATTTAACGTCTCTTTAAATATATATTTATATCATAGATATATCTTATCGGAACGACATAGTCATTTTATTTTAATTTGATCGAATGTATATGTGTTTCAATCATTTATTTTTTATTCAAACTTTGTTAAGAAATAATTATTTACAATTGCTAAAAATTATCTATTTTAATTTAAACATTTATAAAGAATTATAATATTTTTAATTGAATTTATAATCTATAATTTGAAAAGTAAAATATTTTAAAATTTTGCAAATAGTATTAATGCTAATCATAATGAATATATTGACTCAAAATGCATTCAATTGGTTATTTAAGTAAAAATTTTTAACATTATAATCGTTTTTCAAACATAGTATGATTAACAAAATGTTAAATACATTTAAAATTTATTGTTATGATTAAATACAAAATTATTTTATTCACATCTCATATATCTTGATATATAGTTGATGATAGATATATTTTGATTTTCGAAACAAAGATTTGTTTTAATCATCTTAATATATAACAAAGTAAAAAAAAAAAATGAATCTTATTTTTAGATTGATTAATAGATGAAAATATTTCAAATTTATTTCATATAAACCTGACAATCTAATCCATTTCAGAATAAATCATAAAAGTTGATAAATAATTTTTAATGAAATTTGACATATTGTTATTCAAAAATAAATAATGATAATTAATATAAATTGATGTTTTTAATGTAAAGGTATATTTATATTTCACAAATAATATGTTTCGCTGATTCCAAAATAACAGTTTTTTAAATGAAGAAAAAATTAAAATATAACCAAAATTATAAAAATAGTTTCTCAAGAAATATAATGTACTAAATGATGTGTTTTTTACGAATTAAATTGTTTCTTAATATTTTTAAAATTAACCATGTCTTAGATAATATTTCTTGTCACATAATAAGAGAGTTAGAATAATCGATAGTAATTATAAACATAAGAAATAATAATATTTTTAGATTTTGAAAATTAAGATGTTTAGTTTTATAAATATAAATTTTAAGTTCAACACTCTTTTATTATTATTTATTAACTAATGAATGTATGTTTTCTAAATATGTCAAAAATTTTAAAATTCAATAATATATCGAATAAAAAATAATAAAGATACAGATTTAGATGTTTGTTGTATAATTTTTTAAATTTTAAATAATTCACTAATGGTATAGGTTGTAAAATTATTTTTTAAATTATTATTAAATCAAAATAAAATCACTTTGAATTTGTTTAACATAATATACTAAATATAACATATTTAGATTATGTTTAAATATAAAAAAATATTATTTTATCCATGATACTTATATCAATCAAAAATGTTTATCTAGATATTTTTTAAAGTTGTGTTTGGGTAATTTTTGCAAATAATTTAAAAATATATAAATCATTAATAATTACAACTATTAAATTCTTTTTTATTTATTTGATGTGATATTATAGTTACCACATATATAAAGTTAACATCAAGCTAAATGATTTATGATTTTAATTTATATTGGGATTGATAGAAATTTTCGATATATGAGTTAAATTTAAATAAATTTTAGGCATTTTAATTTAATTATATCTTAAAAATAATAAAGTTTTACAACTTATAAATTTATTAAAATATTTTTTAAAAAGGATAGAATATAAAATTGATAAACATTCAAGATATTAATAAATATGTATGATATTAACTTTATTATTCTAACATATAAATATAATTATTATCACAGACTTCATTTATTTTAATCGTATTTTCGAAAATATTATGTATCCATATTATATTATTCTGCAATAACTTTTTTTGTAAAATATTAAATGAAAATCTTATGTGCCCTCTATTAAATTTTGGTTGGCACACAATTATAGATAATGATTTATTTTTAATCTTTTATATGAATTAAATTTAAACGTGGAAATAATATATTAGTTGTTGATATTTTAAGTCATTTTAAAATCCAAAATTAGGAATTATTTAATACCTTAATTCAATTGATGACTTATTTTATTATAATTTACAAAAAAAAACAATCTGTCTTTGATAAAAATGTAACTCATAATATAATATCATTATTATTTCCAAAAATTTATGTTATAGAAACAAAAAAATTCTCAAATTATATTTAAAGAAAATATTACTTAAGCGCAAAGCATATTTCAATTCTAGTATTGTAAAGATTTATTAATTTATTTTATTATTTTATGAAGATCTTTTCTTCCTGTATTCTTCGAATTTTTTAGTGGGAGAATATAATAAAACATGAAAAAGTAAAAATTTTTCACAATTAACCAATTATATATTTTTAAAAGATTTATTTTTTAATACTAAGTCATTAATCGTATATTTTCTGAAAAAAACGCTTGTTAATTTATAAATATATCTTATCGTTTCGACTTAATTAAATTTTGTCGACAAATCAAGTAATTTTAGTAAGAAAATAAATGGCATAATTTTTGTTGATAAAATTTGAAAGAGAATATTGAGATATGTCTTGACGTATGATTATTTTATTTATCAAATAGCTTTTGAATATGTTTGATTAATAAAATATATTTTGTTTTAATTAATATTTAAGATGATTCCATATTATAGTAAAATAATATTTTTCAAAAAAATGAAAAGTTTTAATATTATTTATATTTCAAATAATAATTTTAGTGAATTTTTTATAACAATATGTGTAAACATTATTTTTAAAACACGCATTTTTACATTATTAATACAAATAGGTATGATTAGATCTTCAAAAATTATTTTAGATAAAATAACTAAAAATAAAATTTATGATGTAATGAAATTTTTAATTTGAATCATCAAAACCGATGCTTTAAAAAATTTAGTTTATTCTTCATACAAAATAAATTTTTTGAATAAATTCAATTAATATTTTTAAATTCACTGTTTAATTCAGAAAAAAATTATGCATTTGATCTTTGTTACTTAAAATAAATGGTAATATATATTTCAGATACATAATTAAATGCGATTTTTTTTATAAAGTTCATTATGGGAAATAAAATTATAAAATATAAACAGATGTTAGCCTTTTACATATACATATAAACATACTTTAGGTTATCCATAGATTTGATATTTAAAGACTAATATTAAAATTCATTTTTTCTTTTTACTTATTATTTTTGACAACATAAGGAAGAATGTTAAGATTTTTTTTTAATTATGAATTAAACTAAAATTTTGTTTGTTTGCAATGTAATTTAGCAATATTTACGTTGTAATTTAAATTATTATATCATAGACAAAATTAGAATGGATTTAAAATCCCAAAATATTAATATTAAATGAAAAAATTAACAGAAGGAAAAAAACGATTTATAAATTTTTTTATTGACCCAAGTTATCAAATAATTTTATTGATAGTTTACATAGTAAGATCGAAAAAAATTAATGGATTTATTTTCCATACAAATATAATTTTTTCAAATATATTTTCATCTATTTTGTAAGAATCAAAAAACTAAAAAACATTATTAAATTTATTAAAATCCTCTATTTTCAATGATATTAAATTGTAATATACTAATAAAATTAAATATTAAAAGTTATTTTCAGAATATTTGTGTTTTATATGAGACAAAAATAAGTTTTATATCTATGTATTTTAATCGTGTTTTTCATATGTTAAGAAAAATAATTTCCCATGATCAAGATTTACATCTATTTTCAGCGGATTTAATTTAATTTGAAAAAAAATCGAAAAGATTTAAATAATAACAATATGATAACTTATATGTGATAACGAAGGGTTATAAAAATTGTTTTTTCAAATTACAAGATAAATTTATTTTAAAATTCATTAAAAAAACATTTTTCGCTTTTTTGAGAAATATTTTATATTTCTTAGAATGCGATATATAAGTAAATGCAACATTAAAACCATTTTGTTTACAGTTTAACTTTTATTTGAAATTGATTTTATATAAATATCTAACATTGTGTCTGTTTTTATTCAAATATGATAAGTATCAGAATGAATCACTTTTTCTGAACATTCAAGGCCTTTAACTTTGAAATAGTATTTAAAATATATACATAATAATTTGAATTATCGTTACAATATTATTGTAAACGAGTTTAAATGTCTTCAACAGATTCTTTTAGTAAGATAAAAATATTAAAAGTTAATTTTTACTTGAAGATTTACATTTCAAAGATTTATCTTCTTAAGACTGTCCATATAATATCTTATTTTCACGATTATTTACTCAAAATATTAGCCTAAGAAAAAAGTCCCTGATTTTATCCAAAATATATTTTACATGCAATTGTAATGTTTTTGTAAATATATATTAAAATAAAAAACATATCGATGATTTTTTTGAATAATTACTTGAAGATTATTCAAACAGATTATTCAGAATATTTTATTTTATTTATATTTTCTCATCCTTGTTTTAGTCATTGATATACATGGGATTATTGTTTGCGAATATAATAAAAATATGAATGACAAAATTTGAAGATAGATTTTATTCTACAGGTTAAACCTTTAATAAAGACAACTCAAGGTATTTTTATTTTTGATCGATGAATTTTAAATATAACATCTTGATAACATTATGTATGATTACTGTATTTAAAGCAGTTTATTTAATATCGTGTTTAATTAAATATGGTTTTTTCTAAAATAAAAAATTTTTGATATATTATCGTTAATATTCTTTTTGTGACACATCTATAATTCGAAAATAAAGTCAAATTAATTCTCCAATTATTTGAAGTTAAGCACAATTTTATAATTTAAACATTCTTACTGTTAACATCAGAAAATTTTATTGTAGAAATGATGATTATATATGTTTCAATCACATATACTCACTTTTTTAATTTCAAATATATTTGAAAAGTATTTTATTCAATGATGAATCTCCAAAAATCGTCAGAATCATCGAAATCAAAAAAAAATGAAGTGTATTACTTTACAGAAACATAAATTTGATTTATCAAAGACATTATATTTAAACTAATAAAATTGTTTTAAATTCAAAGTAAATTAATTTATATAAATGGATTTTGCGACGGTATAAAATACTACACAGATTATAGTGTGTTTAAATCAAAAATTAGAAAATGAACTAAGATAAACGATAAATTTAAATTTTAAAGTTAAAAAGCTTATATTGATTTATTTGCGTAAGTAATGCGATGGGAAATTGAGAATAAAAAAATGAGGAGGCGCTTAAACAGTATAGATGTAAATATTAGTTTACTATCGTAGATTATAATTCGTTTAATTGAGAATCTTTACATTTGTGACAGCAGTGTGATAACATTATGCTTTAAAGATTAGAACAAAAGATTTGTCTCAAGTAAAAACTAGGTGAACAAAAAGTTTTCTCTTGAACAAAAAATAGACAGAGTTGCTAAAAATATACATGACGGCAGCCTTACCTATCGTTTGATACGGAGAGAGCCATTATACCAGATATTATCGAAACATGTTTTTTTATCATTTAGAGAAGATATACAAAAAAGTATTTAAATAAGATCGTATGGTTCCTCAGAAAGTTCAAATAGATATTTTTATTATTTTAAATTTTTCCAGTATCAGTATCTTTGATGACGAGTCATATTTAATATTTATCAAGCCTTTCACGACGCTTCATAAGAAAGATAAGTCTTCAAATAACTCTAATTTGCAAATTTAATTATAAAATTTAAACTGATGTATTTGAAACTTAAAAATATGGATATTACTGTGAACATATAGGAGATGTTTTTAGAAGACTATAGTTAAGAAGATTGATAAATTGTTAATCGAATGCGTTCAAAATATCTATCTCGTGGAGAAACAAACAAAATTCATTTTAAAAAGATGAAGAGTTTTGAACAAATATCGAAATATAAACATCTTTTTCTCTAAAACAATAAATAAATAAATAAAAAATATAGTAGAGACTCATATTTACTCATTCGAGGTTTACGTCGTCACGTTGCAAGGTGGTGGAGAAGTCAAAAAATGATTATGACCATTCATAAATTTTTAAAACAAAGATATATAGCAAAAAGTCGATTCTGGTGATCGGTTTGTCTGTAAATAGTTAAATATTTGTATCGCACGCCTAATAATAAAGTAGTGATTAGTCGTTCATAATCATAGTTTTACTCATTGTTATTTCACTTCATACTTTAAACGAAAATAATACAACCATAAAAGTTGAGAGTAACGTAATATTTGAACATATATTTAAGTGTAAGGAATGTTCCAGAATTTTTCTTTGATACAATTAATATAATTGTATCATGTGAAAATATTTCATGATTAGCTCAACAAAGCTAATATCTGTGTCATCATGTCAAATCGAAAAATCATTGATATAGGAGAATACATTTGATCGTACGTTTGAAGAATATTCCGAGAAACGAAATTTAGAAAAGTACAACTTAAATTTACAAGTTTTAATAGCTTTTGACATTTATTAAGACTAATTTGATGATAATGATGCATCCTATGACAGAGATAATGGAGTATCTGATAAAATCTACACACTCTCAAAGAACTGTGTGTTAGTAGAAATATCGAGTTCTATTATATTTATCTGTCTATTCGCAGATCAAAACAAGTTAGATTGTCTCAAAAGAAATTATCTGAGAAATTCGTGTTTCCACACAGTTGCAAGTTACACCTAAAATTCAACATGAAAGATCAAAGAGTTTTTGTCGATATTAGAGATTTAAATAAGATGTTGAATATATACACATCAATTTCCACACATGCAAAAATCATTGATAACTTGAGAGGATTTCAAAATCTTTCGTTATTTATGTAAATTTCAGCTTTATGTCAACTAAAATATGCGAAACAAATCGATTGAAAGAATCATCTCTTGGTTCTCAAAACGCATTTATGAATTTTTTGATATTTTTTAGTTATCCAACGCGCTATCTACCTGTCAGGCGCATTATGATGCATATTTTATAAATCAATGAACTGCCGATATTTTTCTGTGATATAAAAAGATCTTATCATAACGATGGGATGATAAACTTTATCCCTTGAATGAATCATTAAAAATTCTTCAAGATTCAGGTCGTAATCTTATGAGGATGAAATTTAGATTCATGGATCAAAAATACAGCTTTCTGTGTTTTGTTATTGATGGAATAGACCTGCCACTTATTCTGAATATAATCAATAAACATTCTTAAGCGAAGACTTTAACAACTTTTGCCGTGTTACAAGCTATATAGGAGCATTTTGACAGCTCAACATATTCCACAAATATTTTTCTGAGATATAAGCTTCTTCATTTCAAATGATATTAAAAATAGCTTCTTTTGAGAGGAAATATTGAAATTATTATCAGCATTCGATAAGCTAATTTCATAACTTTCGAAACTGCAAAACTTCATTTCCACAAACAATAGTTCAAAAATAATTTTTACAAATACTTCTGATAACGAAAAAAGATCTTCAATATCTAAATAGGGGAAGAGTATCAAAAAATAAATCTACTCCTTTATTGTAAATTATATAATGCAGAGATAACTTATTGTACGATAGAAAAGTAAATATCTATCATTATTTTGTCGCTCAAGAAATTCAGAGATTATTTAAGGTATGTAGATTTAATATATTCACATACCGAAATATATAAATATTTCATTTTAAATTTCAAAAATTAAAATTATGAACGATTAAGATGGTCTTTTGTGAATTCGACTTTTAAGATTATCATTTTAAAGCATAGTGAACAAATAAATAGACTACCTTTAGATGTCTGTGAATTCAGATTCGCTTCAGAACCTAGTAGATCAGAGATAGAGTCAATCTCAGGATGAAGAACTATAAATTTTAATAATATCTATCGAGCTCAATCAAAATTTCGTTGATTGAATGACAATTATATGCATTAGATTTTGAACCATCAAGCCAACATTGCAGTTGAGAATGGTTTATTTTTCTGGACAGATTAAAGACATATTAATTCATTGCAGTAGAGAATAGAAAAACATAATCACGTCAAACAAAAACATTACGAGAAATAAAGAGGAAAACATTCAGTTTTACAATAAACACTTTTATGAATATGAAAGATAAGGAAGTACATGATTAAGTACGATGTTTAGAAGTATGCCAGAGGGCATATCTGAATTCAGAGTAAAAAAGACATAACTCATTCTCATACGTACGGTACGCGAGAGAGAACAGAAGCAAATGGATACTAATTAATAATTTTCTTTCGACTAGATTTTGTAGAGATTTATAATTCTGTGTTTAAATCGGTTCTCATTGTAGCAGGATAATATGACAATATCGCATCAAGATTCTGTAAAAACAGGTCATAAACTTTTGAAATGATAATATCACGACACTAAATGCAATAAATTATACTCTCTGATATCCGATTCCAGTTTTAATGTAAATTATTCGAAATAAATGAGTTACGTTTAACATATAAAATCTCTATAGAACGCTTACAGTCCAGAAGGAAATGGCATTGAAGAAAGGTATGTTAAAAACGATCAGTGATAAATTTGGATGCCAAGTGCTAGATTATGGTTATGAATGGGCTATAATTTACATATAGAACATTTTGGTCTGAAATACGCAGAAAATTTATATTTAAGACATCGACACTTTGAAATCATTAATATTTTATGTCCTTACGGCAAATATGTTTAAAGATCAGCATGACATGAACTAGCCCATATTAGACAAATTTAATATCTGCATGCAACAAATAAATATGAGAGTTGAAGATTAAAATAAATATCAAAACTTTTCAAATCAATTAGAATATATATTATAAAAAAACAATTGTAGATGATGATGAAACATTAGCGTTATTTAATAAATTTCAACTCTGGAGAGTAACGCCAGCTCGGTTATTAGAGCTGTTATATGGTCAGTTCAGAATTTTAACATATCAAGGGTCTTGTTACCTACCACTTTAAAAGAGATAGGAAGAATTGCATTGTAAACATTAGACATGCATCAGATGTATAAGAGGCCTATCCGTCAGAACCTGGATTACAATAGTTACATTCACAAACATTACCAATACCTCTCATGGGGAGGGATGTAATGGAATCATTTGAGATCATTCCAAAACAGCAGCGCTAATACCGTCTTGATACTAAAACTCTCCTATAATCGTAGGTTTTTATTCATTTTAAGAGTATCTAAACAGTATAGATAAATTGATTTTTCAAACACTTTTTTAGAAACATATTTCATCGATCATGATTTAAACAAAATATTATTAAATTTTTTACAATCTTATTATTTTTCTGTAAATCTTATCATTATAAATAGATAAATAAAATTTCATAAGATTGAAAAGGGTATATATTCTTGTAATTTATAATAAATAGTTTAACTTCAAATTTTGGAATAAAAATGACATCAAAAATCAAATTATACAATTCAAAAAATAGATTAGGTTATCATCAAAAATATTTTTATTATTAACTAAAATTTAGTTTTTTATAATTGTAAATATATATAATTTATCTTCAATTTCATATAAAATGTATTATTTCAAAGATTAGGCATATAAAATATCATCTAAATTACGAATAAAAACTTAATTTTCTTTCAACAGTTTCATGAATAACAAATCTCTTGAAATTGAATAAATTTATGCATAATAATTTAAAATTTTATGATAATAAATTTATGACTTTATTTTGACATTTGACTGTAAAAATATAAATTATCATATAAAAATATAATTCACAAATTATAAAAAATATCTTCCCTTCTCAAATTTATAACAAGATTAAAGAAAATAAATGAATCATCTATTCTCATTTGAAAGAAGTATATTTTGATAAAATTGACTTAAACATCATTCAGTAAAATTTAAAATGATTATCGTTTTATTTTTTAATGTTCAAATGAATTGATTATTTTCCCACGTTATTCGCAATGTAACTCAGAAAAATAATGTTTTTGATCAAATGTTGAAAAGATAAACATAATCAAGAAATTCGTATTTTTAAGTTTTGGTTTTAAAAATTTATTTTAAAAGTTTTTAATATCAGAAATCATCAAAGAGAATGAATTCATATTTCTCAAAAATTTTAAATCGACTTTGATTTTTCACCATTTATTTTAACATCAAAGTGATATCTAGTAAATCAAAATAAGTTGTAAAGTAAATACATAGCTAAATCTTTCGAATAAAATATTTGTTTATTAAATCTCGATTTTTAAAAATTAACTTTTTTAATAAAATTATAATTTCAAATGAACAAACAGTAATTTTTATTATTTTTTTCAAATATGATTGATTTATAATTTTTTAAAGATATACTTTTAAAATTATATATTTAATGTTAGCATTGACCCCAGGTTCGACAAAATATTTGAATAAATACGGCTAATACCATCTTCTAAAGAACATGTTTTTATTATCATTAAAAACTCTATATCTGAAATAACAACGCTTTTATTGATTTATATATATCGATAAAAAGATTTGTGAAATTTAGCAATTTATAAAAATATATTAGATAAATTCATATCATATAAAATTTTTACAAAATCGTAAATTATTCTCTTATCGTGTCTAAAATATGATTTTAATCAAATATTTTAATAAAGTTTAAAATATGTTTTAAAATATCTTCAGAAGAATATTTTTAACATTATTAATAATAATTTCGAAATAAAGTCAAAATTTATGAGACTTATTTTTATATAAATGAGGTGTGGCCAAGTTATCAGAGAATGAATAGTTTTTAAAAACATTAAAATTACCATAAACTAGAAATATAATAAGCGATGAGTTTCTTTTTATTTTTAAATATGAATTCAAACACACTAAGTATGTAAATTAAAATCGAAGAATTAATAAATAAATAATTTTAAATATCTTAATATTATTTAATTACCCTTATTTGGATATTTGAACAAAGAGTAAATGTTTATAAGATTATGTTATTCAAACACATTTATTGATTTTTAATGAACGCATTTATTTCAGATCATTTTCAATCACAACCAATGTCAAATATCAAGGAAAGTCATTTGGAATAAATATATTTTGAAAAAACAGAGTAATAAGAAAAAAATATCAAATTTACAATCTAAAATTATTTTTTATTTTTAAATTTATGTGAAAAGCACATTTTAATTTTGACATTTTTTATGTCTATGAAATCAATTGTCAATTTAAAATATATCGCCAACTTTGATAATAATAAAAAATTACTTGAAATTATTTTATATTTTTTTTAAATTCAAATATCTCATGATTCAAAGATGTGAGTTTTATATGTCAGTTTTATATGAAAATAGACATTCAAGTTCATATTTGGAGCTCAAAAGGCCATTTGTTTAAATTTAGTCGTATTTAAACGGTTTTCGTTCATTTTTATACTTATTAACATTCACATTAAAAATATTTTTAAACATTCTTTTGGTTAACCTAAGCAACTAATTACGATATAAATAAATTTTAAGATACAAAACATTCTAAAAATTGAAAGGAGCTTAAATTAATAACAAATATCAATCAATTCTTTTAATAAAAGTAAGAATTGATAACTTAATCAATTAATCAATACTTCAGTTAAAAAGGTTTTACGATACATCATTTATTCAAAAATTCAAATTTAATTTAATTTGAAAGACTCGATATAAACAAGTAAATTGTAAAAGAACTTTTTGAATTTTGAATGATGAAAAGAGACAGAGGAAGTTTTAATGAAAATTTTATTTTTATTTAAACTTTAAAATATTGTATATCTATCAAACTATTTCTAGATTCAAATACTATATCTGTTAAGTTGTTCTTATTCTTTCATGAAAAAATCTTCCAATGATGTATATAATCAAACCACACAACGCTAAACCAAATAAAATATACTGTGCTAACAATAATTCTTCATGGAGTAAAAAGAATGAAATATTTATTCCTAAAATAATACGCGTTGGATATATGCATTCTTCGATCATAGATGATAATATTCGCTCACAATAAATTGGAATAAGGCACGTAACACATACAGACATCAGAACGAAGATTAAAATACAAATCCAAAATTCACCTGTTATTAAATCTTGAACGAGATTATTTGAATAAAATATGATAGAGAATACCAATAAGATAACACAAATAGGTAGTGATAATATCATACTGAAGGCAAACCTTGATAAAGGATTCGTGACTATTAATGATTCAGAATCATTAATAATCAAAGGTAGCTGAATATTAGATGAAAATTTGTGATAATCAAAAATGATTTTTCAAATTAAAAGTTGCAAATAATTAAGAATAAATATTATAACTCAGATCATACCAAGAAATTTTTTGAGACAGATTTCAGAAATAAATTGCATAAAGACAAAAATATCATCACAATTGTATTTATAATATTGAAATTTGATTTTTTTAGAATTTTGATATCAATAAATAACGTGATTAATAATGACAAACATGCTACTGTAAGACCTATTAACATAACAATCGCATTCTTGTTGATCCCGCAGAAAAATTTTTTGCTCATCTTGAAGTAAAAACCAACTGTGATTCCAATTTGAATAAGTTGATTATAAATTATTGCATAATATACATAGTATTCACGAGTTAAGAAATAAAAAGTAAGTGAAAAGAGTATATTGTCACCAATACTTATAAGTAAAAGAAACACACTCGTACTTATTTTAAATTAATGAAATACTAAAGTGAAATTTTTTCAAACTTCAATCGTTCCAAAATAAGTGCAATTAAATACAGCACAGTTCCACTTACAGTATTACTGATAGAAATCACAATGAAAATTGAATGGAAATCAATCAGAGGATACAGTTTGATATACATGCAAAATAAACACATATAAATATGTGTAAATAGTAGTAAGAGTAATGAGAATACTATAATTTATTCATTTTCTTACTGTAATTCATGATTCTTAAAAATTTCTTTTTCTGGACGACATATCAACATTTATTATACACTTGAAATCAAATTTACTTTTTTCTGTTTCGAATTTGACTGATTTCATTTCAAAAAATGAATATGATCAAATGACAATAAAAACTCCAAACCTAAATAATTTTATTACCCATTTTTAATGTATAAATATTTGATAATCATCTTATCTAATAATAATTTTAATGAAAAGATCTGACAATTTTTTAGATTCCAATTATTTTTTTCAAAGTAATTTAACTTACACTTACAAAAATATTTGACCATTTTTATAAATATTTAAAATAGAAAAGATAAAATCATAAGGTAAATAACTTGTTGAGTAATTTATTATTTTCAAGAGTTTTCAAAATTTAATGATGCTTAAAAGACGATGAAAATCTGACTAATCTGAAAAGTTGAAGAAACCTTGTTTTAAATTATTGAAAGTTTTTTTAATATATCGATTTCTTACTTAAATTTATTCATCATGATTTTTGATTTAGTATCAAATATTAAACATATTATTACAAATAATAAATAAGTGATTATTTGTTTAAAATTTAATTAAAAAATAAATTCAACTGCGTTAATTTGATGATTTAGAATTTGAAAAACGCTGTAGAATGACCTTTATCTGGATGCTAAAAAATAAAAAAAAAATAATTATCGCGTTAAAATCATTATAATTATCTCTTTATAATATTTTTAAGAAATAACATGATGTTTTACATATTTTAAAATTATTGTTTCAATAAACTTAATATTTAAAACAAAAACGTATATAAAATGAAAAATATCTGAAATAATCTGGTTACTTGTTACTTTACATCATATAAATAATTAATTATTAGCAATAATATTTTCGAAGATTTTTATGTTTTATTCAAAGAATCATATAAATCAAAAACGTGTTAATTCAGAAAATTCTTAAGATAGCCAGATTATAATACAAATGTATCAATATAAATAATAATGATCTTATATTTAAAATATATTTATGTTTTAATTTGAATATTATTAATTATTAATTTTAAAAAATAACTTAAAAGTACTTTTTTATCTCAAAATACTATTTTATTTTAGTTTAGAAGGATAATAACTTCAAAAAAATATCGATATATATCTTTTGATATTTATCAAATAAAATAGATTTTTATTAATCTTTTAAAACTATTCAAAAATATGGAATAATTTATTGTGTATTTATAAATTTTTTATCTTAATCATTCAGCGTATCCATGGATGACAAATATATATTTTTAGAAACGAAAATATTATTATAATTGTAATAATAACATGAAAATTAAAAATTATTTAAATGTTATAATTTACTTAAATATGTTTCCAAAATATTCTATGTTCTTACAATTTTCAAGCAAAATCTATTTAATAATAAATATTTTAATTGTATTTTTTCAGAATTATCAAATACGTTATTTTAATAACATGAAGAATAGATATGTATCAATTCTAAAACTTAAATTTAGTAAATATGTAATAAAAATAACATAATTTCTGTATCTAACATGAAATTCTCCATGTTATTTTTTCAAAATATTTTTATGTTATATTGTTTACGATAATTCATTGTGAATAGTAATATCATGTGAATGAGAAATTTCTATTATCATAGAAATCCGAATAATAGATCAACGCAATCTATTTTGAGCGTACTCAGAGTAGAACGATAATAATGAGTATTAAAGTGCATATTTTACCTTATAAACGTCAATTTTTAAGGTATGTATTAAATAAAGTATTTCTTAAATATTCTGCTTTCTAGTTTATTTGGTAGTATATGAGTTGATTTTATACCCAAACATATAATTACGTTGTCTTTTAAACTTTAACTACATAAGATACTATCATAATATGTTTTAAAATCCATTATAAATATCATTATCAAAATATTTCTCATAATATATATAAATTTTTCATTATTTTTATTTTTTGTATGTGTGTATGGTTACACATATTTAGAAGTATGCGGTTATTAAACACTTATTTTGTCTAAGTAATTTTTTATGTCACATCTCAAAACTATTGCGAAAATTAGTGATTATTATTATTTATGAAATATTAAGAAAATAAATTTCTATTAGATGAGGAAATTCATTTCGTAAAGACCAAGTATGTACGAATCCTGATACATGTTATATTATTTAACCTGCTTTAGAGTTATTCAAATTTATAAAAATTCAAAAGAAAGCATATTCATCAATTATCTTTCTTGATCTATTAAGATCTTCTCTTCCTATAAAGGAGGATAAATATAATTTTTATGAATTTTTTCTTCAATAAACTCATGGGGTAGATATAAACAATATTTGAACTTTTTGTTAAGTCATAGATTCAAATTTATTTTAATGACACAAAGAACAGTTTTAACAATTTTATACAAGATAAACAAAGTTTATAATGATAAGATATTTTTGTATTGCTAGACAAATTTTTTTTTAATTTTTATGTTTCATCTAACTTAGAGTATCTAACTATGTAAATCATATATCAGCGATTTAGGATTTATACTCATTATAACAGTCCCAAATTTATCGTTTGTGAATTCAGTCTCAGATTTTGATATTGATCGTTTGATCAGTTTTATTTTGTTTTCTCATCATATTAATAGACCTCAAACGCTAACAGATTTAATAATATGAATTTTTATAAAATATCATAAATTTGTGTTTACCATAAAAATCTAAATGATTCTTCAAAATGTATACATAAAATCGTTCAACCCTTTGAGTTATGGTTTTACTTTTACAAAATTAATAAAACAATATATTCATTGTTAAAAAAAAAGAAAACTCACAATATAATCATTCGCAGGAAGTTTTAATCAAGAAAATCTTTCCATAAAGCTATGCTTTCCAGATTCTTATGTTCAAGGCTATATTTATTTATGCATCATTAAGAATTGTAGATATCGCTGTGTAAATGACTGTCTATAACACACAAACAGCTTAAACTTTCCTCAAATTATTCGATTAATCCTATATCTGAAGCATCATTTAAGTAATGAATTTATCGTTTTAAAACGTTTTATTTTAAAATAATTGTTATAATAATATTCTATTTAGTTAAAAAATAGGCATGTTCTGACATGAGTTATTCATAAATAGATAAAATTATATTTTATTTGCCTACTTAGTTTTCTATATAGCTAAATATTAGTTTTATCAATAAAATGTAAATTAAAGAACAAGAATGTCTAACTTATTTGACAAAATAGTCAAAAAACATTGTTTTATAAATTATCAAAAACACAATTTTCTAGATAAATATATTTATTTTATGATTTATCTTGCAAAAAAATCTTAATTTAAAGGTAATGCAATGTAAAACATATGTTATTGGAAAAATATCTGACGTTAGCACATCAAATATAAACTAAACTTTAAATTTTCTGAAGTGGCAAATTTATAATTATTTTAAAGAATCTATTTTATCGAATTAAAATTTTCAAATATTTTTGAATGTCTGTTGATTTTAAATCAATAATATTAGTATCGTACCAAATACAATAAAAATTATTTACGTTTAGAACCAATAATGATTTACTAAGTATTTTTAATCGTATCGAATAGCTATATGTTATATAAATGAATTTATTTATTTTGCAAGCATATCAATGGTATAACTGAATTATCTCTCAAATTTAAATTATAAATGTTTAAAATGCTATTTAGGCTTTTCAAGAATTTGAATTTTTGCAATGGTAAAAAACAAATCGATAAATATTTTTAATTCTGATAGATATTTTAGAAACTATGATTTAAATAACTTTAAAATGTATTTTTAATGAAACATAAATAATTTTCAATTTTATAAAAATTTAATTTAATTATAATGAGTAAAATCTATAATTTCATCAAGGTTTTAAAACATATTTGAAAACTCGTCGTATTCTTATTTCTTGCCGGAATAAAAATAAAATGAAACTTTGTATTAATTTAAATAAAAATAGTGTACAAATAAAATTTTTAAGATTTAAATTATCCCATATTAATGTTGGAGTTCAATATTCAACTAAAATGTGGGACTATATGTTTGGAGATAATTGGTATTATTATTAATCCTTATTTTATTGAGCGCCATTATTGTTTTAATGGAAAATTTAGAAGAAATTCCAATGAAGTAAAGTTAAATAGATAACAACAGATGGAAATCCAAACACGCGTTATCTATTCCGAAGGATATCACAAAGTGATATCACTCGACTAGATTTCCATGAGTGAGGAATTAACTTAAAAGGTGACGATTAGTCTCGTTACATATTTTCAGTTGAAATCAATGAATAAGTTATGAAAGTAGACAAGACGACTTTTGATTTTTCTAACAGAAAAAAAAGATGTTTTCAGGTTGATTGATAATTTTCTTCAACTATTAATGCAATGTAACTGAAGGGATCAGGAAGCAGTAAAGCTTTTTCTGCAGGGTTATAGTATCAAAGTGTAATCCTGATTGAAAAAGCTGCAACACAAATAATGATTGATCGCACGCGCTTTGTTATAAAAAATATCCGGTTTAGAAGGCTATGGACGTATATCGAAGTTCATATATCTAATATAAAACTCTTATTACGTGGTTGAAGATTTTTATAAGGATATTTTTAATACCGCCAAAGAAAACGCGACCAATAAAGTGTGGCTTAAAGGAGAACCAAAGTAAAATATAGGATAATTTATTCTCTGTATTGGACATAACCACTAAAATTGAAATATCTAGAGCATAAGTTCAGATGATGAAAGAAATTCTTTAAAGAGTTGCAGATGCAAAATCCGTCATTCGATTTAGAATCATATAAAAAAGTCAAAAAGATTTAAACGAGGCTCTTGGCAGAATATATATAAACTTTTCATATAAATACTGTTCATATTGTCGATCCGGTATTCACAACCATTTATTTTTTCAAGAAAAAAAACATCTAAGAAATGGAAATTTTAATTTGACACGTAACAATTATCCATGAAACATCGAAGAAAAGCCGTAGATAAAGGATATTTTTATTATCATGAAAGTGAGATCAAGAATTTCTAATATTGAACAAGAAATTGAACAGAAAAACATTTCATTGTAAGCTCTTATCAACACGGGATCATATTTTAGCTCTATACCAAGAGAATTATGTGTCAAAAACGCTATTAATCTCCAGAGAGTAGCGTTAGTTAAGATAATATATGCTAAAAGTACTAAATTTATTGTATAAGAAATAGCTTCAATGAACTGTAGTTTAAAGTCAAAAGAATTTTGTTTTAAGCGTGATTTTTGTATTTTCAATTATTTGAAAACAAAGACTATATTTTGAATGAACCTAAATGCTCAATAACTGTGTTTAGATTAACATTAAAAATGAAGAAATACAAATACGTCGATAAAAAATTCATGTGTAAATATTGCTTAACCAGAACATATTTTAATCGAGAAGGTAAATCTTCTTCAGATAAATGAAACTAAATCTGGACCTTCTGACACAATATCTGAAGAAGTTAGAAATGAAATCAATGAAAAAACACACGATAATCTAGAAATAGGATCGATTTTTACAAAGAAGCATTGGAAAATATTAAAAGAAACAAATTTGATAATTACAAGCAAAACAAATTTCATTCTACTCGCAATAATGTTTTAACTAATTAGAGGATCTATCTGTTATTAAATATTGAAATAATAAGGAAAAGCAAAATTCGATTTTTGTGTACTGCTTTTTGAAAATTTAAACTATTTGGAGAGACGTGAATTGTTAATGATTTCAGATAATTTATTTAAATACAATCAGCGTTAGTTTTTAAAGCTCAGATTTCAACTATTCACTCAACGAATTTTATGTGTACAAAACCTTTTACAGAATGATGTCATAAGTCGATATTTCTATATCAGTTTCGCTGAAAAAACCATTCAATACTTATTATTTGTTCTGCCATTTTAATCTTAAGAATGCACTATAATATGTTTCGGTTTTTAAAATACGTCAAGAGCATTTCATATAGCCATTATAAACATAATAGGACATTTACCTTATAATATAATTTAGATAACATATTAATCGTCTCGATATCCCATAAAGAACATCTAGATCATATCATAAAAGTTTTTATATTCTCATTTTGTCGGGTGTTTCAGTTAACTTTCAAAAAAACAAAATTTTGTCAATGAGAGATTAGATATCTCGGGTGAAACATTTTCTCTAAAGAAATTATGTCAGAAATATCTTGTGTTGAAGCATTATTCATAGAAAAATCTCCAAAAGCGGGCAAATATAGATGAATCATATTGGTTTCAACCTTTTTGCTGAATGATGAGCTAAAAATTTCCAAAATTAAAAGTCATGGACTGATTCGATTGGAAAGAGGATGATCGTATTGTTGTGTCAAAATGTAATGGAGAAATAAATGCACAAACTACTTTGGGTTTTCTAGATTCTTAAAAAATTTTTACCCATAGTAATGATGATATCATTAACGAAATCGGAGCGATTCTTATTAATGACTAAAATTATTTGGCATCGAATGTTTTTAAAATAAAACGAATAAAAGACGATATAACATGATCAAATATATGCTTTTTGGAATCTACTTACATAAAAAACTTCAAAAATGTACTTCAAAACAGCAAAACTCATGTTTTCAAAAAGAACAAGGACATTAAGTTAACCCAAGCTAATTCATTAAAGAGAGTTGAAAATGGATATACCTTTAATTTAAATTTGATTTTGAATAAGATTATTCAAAAGGTTTTGAAATATACATCATTGAAAACTTTTCAAGAGGCTATTTTTAGATTGTGAAAAAGCAGAGTATAACTCTCTATTGTATGAAATTTTAAAATGACCTAATGGTTTAAGTTGTTGAATCTGACTAAAAGGAATATTAAGCAGTTACCAATAAAATTCGATTTTAGATAGCGAATAATAATCTTTGATCGATTTACCAAAATATTCATCAAGAAAGTACACTTAGCTTTGAGACATACAGAAGAGAGTTGTAATATTGATATCTTGAAATATTATTTTTCAAATATGACCTATCAAGAAGATGTTATCGATTGACGAAAAGTTACACAGACTGCTAAGAGAGCAAGTGTTTAAATCCAAAATTGTGAAAAATATTTCGAGATATTTTATTTTGATACTCATTTCGCCATCATATATCTAATCTTGATTTTGAACCAGTTATAGATACTCATATTTTCTGATGTATGGACATGATCTTCCAAGTATTAGTTTTTTAGAATCTGAATTCAATGTAGATATACGGTATAATTTTGCATGAATTGATGAAGGATTCAGTAAAACTATATACTATTTTGATGGATCAAGGAAAACAATACATTTCAAAGAATTTTCAAAATCCGTTCATATTAATAAATTTCTCATAAAGTTGGACCTAAATTTTTAATCCGATGGAAAATGGAATTTGTTAAACGAATTTATTAAAAACTTTTGAAAGTTACACAAATATTTCAAAATCTATTATGCTGGTCAATTTGAGACTAAATTGATCATTTCTTATAATTTGACATACAACCCACCTTGAACTAAAAAAATCTATTCATACTTTGATCAACTGAAGAGCAAGGTTATTATTTTATGAGAAGCAAAACGACGAGCATCGAATAGTATTCAAAAAAAAAGGATATAATTTATAAAAAAAGGAACTGCATGTACAGGTATAAAGTTAATATTTTAGCTTGAGTGAGATAAACGAATTTAGAAAAATTTGTATTCTCTTCAAAGATCTTCTCCATGAGCATGACATCAAAGATGAAAGAATTTTTATAGAATTAAATAACAATGGTGTATTGGTCATCATAAAAAGAATCCAACATCACCTGATAAAAAGAGGGTAAGATTCGATATTCTATTCAGACACTATGGGGTGTTCCTGAGTCAGAGAAGTTTGACCTAAATATTAATCCTTATTTTTGAGTATAATTATAAAAAGATAAATATCAAAGTAAATCCAACGAATGAAGGTAGACCAGAAAACAAAAGTTTTAAATCTCAACTCGCGAGTCACGTGCTTTTTCCATCGAGGTTAACTCAGAAGTTTTATAAATATTTCTACTTCGTCGTTTATGATCGCATTTAAAAAAATTTGAAATTATTAATAATATTTAAAATTTTATTTTAATTGTGGTATGTTAGATATTCAAATTAATACTTATTAAATCATCACATATCATCATAATAGTTGATTCTCTCAAATAAAATTAATATGATATGCAATATCTTCAAAAAAATTCCCGAAATATGTTTTTAAAGAGCTTAAAGAATCACATTTGATTTGAATAATTTCAATTTGCGTTCCTTTGAGTAAAATAATAATTAATCGATGCTGAATGGGAGTATATATTTAAATATTAGATTTTCTATTTAAGAAATTTGGATTGAAAATTTTAGTTTCTATTTTTATTTATCAATAAAATTATAAAATTTATAACACATAAAAACGACATTATCCTGCATGAAAAAGTCTTGATAAAATATAACGCTACCTAAGAAAATAAACATTTCTTGATTATACTTACTTTATATATTATTTAATGAAAATTATAACTAAGAAAAACAAAAGATAATTTTCTTATAATATTTGAGTTATACAAAAATCTGAAACGTATGAAATACCAAAACTTAGATTACTTACACAAAATGATTTTAAAATATAAAATATTTGTGTTGAATTAACAAAAAATAAAATGAATATTTTGATATAGATTTATTATGTTTCTTGAATTTGAAAAAAATCTCAAAAACTTCAAATAAATTGAAAATTTTATTTTGATAATAATTTGATCACTTTCATATTTTACTTGTAGATTTATAAAAAAATTATCTATAATAATTTTTCATATATTTTTTTAATTAATTTGATAAAATTTCACTTTAAAACGAATTAAATATTTTCTTTTAATCACATGAATTTTAAAAATATTTTTGTTATGTCAGATAGATTTATTCTTTTTAAAAGAATCAATTATTTTGAAAATATATATTTATTTCAGCATAATATTTCATTTTTTAATTTATTCACTCAATTATTAAAGTTTTATATAAAATATGTTCAAATAAATTATAAAATTGTTTTTTTAGAATCAGAAAAATATTTTTATATTGCAAATTATTTATGATATATTAAAAACTATTAAAATTTACTTTGTTTTATGTGAATTAATTTTTGATAAAATAGATATTTATGTCAAAATATTTTAATTATTTATTGTTTTATGCGAAATAGCCATCAAGATTTCAAAAACTGCTTTTATTGTTTTATTTTTTGTAATATATTATAATATCTTGATAATTATGATTTAATATTATATTTTAGATTTTTTCAAAACTTATTTATGTGATACGGAGTGTTTCAGAAAAATAACAAAATTTAACAGCGCAAATATATATCACAAACAGAATGAAATAATAATCTGTATTTATAATAAAAGAAATTTTTTTATCATTATTATGATTATTTGAAATAAAAAATACCTTGTCTAATTATTACATAATTGAAATTTAATTTTGTTTTTTATCAACAATTTTATAGTTCTAAGTTTACACACGATGAACTGTGTTCTTCTATTTGTAAAAAGTAAATAATGTAATTGATTTTGAAAATATAGGGTTTCCCAGCAAATAACGTCATTTTCCCAAAAATTAACGTCATATTTAAAAATCCAATAAATAAATAATTGGAGTAAAAATTAAAAGCCATAATATTATTATTTTGTAAACACTTTGAAATCAACCTCTAAAGTAATTTTTAATGCCCTTAAATGACTGAGGAAGACAATCACATTAACAATGAAAGAATTATAAGGAGAAGAAGGACTTTATCCACTGAACAAAAACGAGCAATAACAGAATATTTAAATCATGGAATACAAATCTCAGAAATTGCTAGAAGATTATTAATTCCTCGAACAACTATATCTACATTTTCCAAAAGGTTTTTGATGGGAGGAAACAGTAAGAAGAGGTCGCTCACAACAAACAAAACTGAATGATCATCAAAAGGCCAGGCTTCTTCAGTTGGTTAATGATGATCCTACACGAACACTTGAAGCATTGAAAACAACCATTGAGCGGGAATTTAATATTCAAATAAGTAAAAGTTCGATTGGTCGTTATTTAAACGATTTTCATTATTCTATAAAACAATTAACTCTTGTTCCAGAGAGCAGATATTGTGAAAGAACCATTCAACTGAGATTTGAATATGCAATAAATTTTAGTAATTTGCATTTTAACGTGGAAGATGGTGGTTTTGTTTTTATTGATGAAGTAGGTTTTAGTGTTGCAACTAGAACGAAAAGAGGACGAAGCTTAATAGGGAGATCTGCACATTTACGAACACGTTCAATAAAATCAAGGAACATTTCGGTAATAGCTGCATGTAATAAATATGGGATGATAAATCATCATATTCAAGATAATTCTGTAACCGGTATTCAATTCAAAGAATATTTGCTGCAATGTAAAGAGGTATGTATTGAAAAGGGAATTATCGAGCCGATTTTTATAATGGATAATGCCCGCATCCATCATTCTCGTGAATTACGTAAAATACAATTGGAAAATATAATAATAATTTATTATTTTCCCCCTTATAGTCCCATGCTTAATCCAATTGAAAATGTATTTTCCAAGTGGAAAAATTACGTTATAAGGGAAAATGCACAGAATGAAAGCGAACTGAAAAATTTTATTCAAAATGGATTTAATATAATTACTTCTTCGGATTGTAGTGGTTATTTTCGAAAAATGCTTGGTTATATTGAGAGGTCCAAATCCCGTGAAATTATACTTGAATAGTTAAAAATTGATCTTTTATAAATAAAATTTTTTTATCTATTTTAATTTATTTTTATAACAACAATTATTTATTTATTTGATTTTTTTAATATGACGTTAATTTTTGGTAAAATGACGTTATTTACTGGGAAACCCTATAATTCGAAATATTGACCTTAATCCTTACTTCGAGTTAATCAGTAGCCATTTATGTTTGGTTAATTAGTATCCAAAATAGTGAGTTTTGTAACAAACCACTTTTAACATATCCTCATTCATTTCAATCATTCGTTACAGGAAATCTCATCGATCGTGTGCATTGATATATACATGGATAAACGTCTCTATTAAGGAATAGAACAAATATTATTTTCAAAGATTTTATCAAATATAATATAATGTTTAAAAAATTCATGTCTGCAGAACACATTGAACCAGTTCACGTAATAATCTAAAATCAAAATATTCGTTTTTATATATTATAGGAAAATAAATATTACTTCATAACGATGAAAAAAACACGTATCTTTTAAAATAAGACAATAAATATCTCGAAGAAAAGAATTTACATAGAGTAACACAGAAATGTACTGTCAATTCGATAAAGTCATCTTTCATGGATTCAATAAGTTTAGAAACTGATGGAAATGAAATCTACTCAGTTAGATATTTTCTGAATGATTGTGTAAGCAAATTTTTACAGAAAAATTAATTCAATTAACCAGATATTTGAGCATAAAAAATCAATCAGGTTCAGATTGCAAAGTTGTAAAAATATGCATTTATATTTTTTCATATTCATTTTCTGAAATATTCACAGAAAGTAATAAATTAGGAATCATGCCTAAAATCTTTCTGCTTCACAAAACGGTTTCAAAAAAATTTCGAAAAATTTATATTAGATATATTTGACAGTTCCAAGTTTATTTAATGAATGAAATCGGTAGTATTCTGTATTGGAATAATTTAGATGATATATTTAACATTAAAAAACTGAATATTTATACAAGATAACATATTAGCATTGATTGTACAAACTATTATTTTAGAACTAGGCAAATGCTTTATTCAATGGGAGATTTCATTTTATAAGCTCTTAAAAAGAGTTTAATGAAGATCAAGAATGATGTTAAGTTTGATCCTCATGACTTAAAACGAAGCACAAGCATTGGTTAATAGAAAAGTTTAATAGAAGTAACTGTGTTGTTAAGTGATTTTCATGAATTTCATGAGTAAAATAGTATTTTCAACCAGATAAATTATTGCTATGATTAAATATACATTCAAATACAAGATTTTACAAAGTTATATAAGTAAAAATAGTTGAGATATAATTACTTATATTCCTTTAATCCTTCATTGTAATACTTTTTTATTCGATTGATACACAAATCACAATTATTTAAGGCTACATTTTAGTATCAGTCAGGTTAGTAAAGGTAAAAATTGAGACGAGACTGATTGATATAGTTGATTATCCTAAACTGTTTCGAAAGATAAATTTAAGATGATAAATACTTTATCTTACAGAATTTCATTTTTAATAGATTTGAATTTCTTATGAGTATCGTT
Organism: Neodontobutis hainanensis; assembly: GCA_024349245.1. NCBI lineage: Eukaryota > Metazoa > Chordata > Actinopteri > Gobiiformes > Odontobutidae > Neodontobutis > Neodontobutis hainanensis. The sequence continues at coordinate 42,260 of JALDNG010000707.1, forward strand.
GACCAGTTGGCCACACATTAGTGAATTATACAAGAAATAAATACAAAACTTCACACTTTTATTGATGAAGTTTAAATACTTAGTTTAAAATTTTATTAAATTCACGTTTAAATAAGATAAAAGAATTTAATTCCATCATCAATACTATATTATTCACAAGACGTTTTTGTTTATTTATTTCACAAAAATATTTTTGTGAAATATATTTGGATGTCTCATACATAATTAGTTTCTCGTATTGAAATATAGGATCTCTCTATATTCTTATGTTATTTATAACAAAATTTATCAAAGTAGTTATATTTTGATATTTACAAATACGAATCTACGTAATGACAATTTATTTACAATTCAAAGATAAATTATCACTTTTAGCACAATTTAGTTCTTTGTGTAAAACAAAGACTTTATATTTTTAATTTTAAAATTTAATAATATATTTACGTCATTTCGTAACTTTCAAAATGTTTCAAGTATATATTGATGAAGTTAACTTTGAATAATTCGTGCAGTAAGAGTTAGCTGTTATTTTTCACATAAATTTAAAAACCACGAGTCTCTGAGAAAAGAACATTTGGAAGGCAATTTGAGCAAAGATCACGGATCACTTAATATGTTAAAAGTATAAACATTTTTATTTTTTATTTAAATATAACACTTCATCAATACTGTTTATTCCTTAATCAATATTTTCAATAATGATGACTGTTGTTATTTTAACTTTATTACGATATTTTTATGAATAAAAATTTTTTACGAACCTTACTTAAAAAATTTAGTGTTAAGCCAAAAATATCTTAATTTTTACACGAGATATGCAAATATTTAAATTGATAATGTCTATTTTCCAAAAAATCGTTAAAATGAAGCATCCGATCAACAAAAATAATGTGATTTACTTAATTGGCCACTTTCGTGAAATATATATTGCTTGAGTCTCAGAAAAAACTTTTCTTTTAAAAGATTTTGATATATTTCATATTATTCAACGTAGAGAATAGATTTAAAATTGAAGATTTAATATATAATAAACAAGTTGCATTATAAAAGACCCAAAAATCTAAAAAAATTCTCTAAACTTTTTAAAATAACATTAAATCGATAGATTATATTAGAAATAAATTGAATTTTGAGTTTAGAAAATTATTTTTTTACAAATATAGCTTTCATAAAAACTAATTTTCAATTACATGATCATTCTCGAGATCTTAAATATGTCATCCTATTGAAAGCATGGATATATGTAAATTGATATTATCTATTTAAAATATAATTTAAAAATTTTGCTTAATTCAATAAAATTGTTTCATATAACTATTAATCAAAAGAAATGAATTTAATTTAATTTTTGGGTTCATAAAGGAAAATTATACAATTTTAAATGTTATGAATATCTCAAAATATGTTATATTCTTTATAATAAGAGCACCATATATAGTATCATTTTATTCACTTTATTCTGGCTATGGGATATATTTATTGCTTTTGAGCGTCGAATAGTATTGACAGAAACTTTAAAACTTTAAAGAATCTTTATTAATTATTTATGATATAATTTATTATCGAAATGTTAAAAAATTTTAAATTTAGGGTAATTTTTAATTCAAAAGATATTTAAATTTTTATATATTTTCAATAAAAAATATCATAAAAAATAAGATTCAGAGATTTCATTTTTCATAAATAAAATATAAATTTCACAAACAAAAAATAAGGTTATTTGATTGCATTCAGTATAGTTATACTCTTTTAAGTATATACTCTGTTTATTTGTTTAGAAAAGAAGTTAAATATCTAAAAATGCAATAATCTTAAGCATATATACCTTAATTACTTTTATCTTCATTTATAAAGATAATAAACACTTAACTTATCCATTTTATTCAAAACGTCATTCATATTAAAATTTTTGTCATAGAATTAACTAAAGTAACATACTAATCTATATTTTTCAGAATTTATAACGTTTTAAAACTTCTCTCAATATTATAAGAATTTATTTCCGAGAGGTAGTATGTTTTAATTTTTGTTTAAAATTATAATTTTATCTTGCTACACATTTTTTTTGAATTTATGTGTTTAAAAGTAATTACTCATTATTTTTACAATTTATCTTAACATAAAAGCACAATAATTTGAATATTCTACGTAATAATAGCTATAAAATAAAATTTTTGTTATTTCCCTATCATTTATAGATATTAAGAAAATTAAAGAGAAAGAACACATAAGTGCATTTTAATCTATAAAAACATTTTTGAATTATTTATTGAGATTAAAGATGTAAAAAGACATATTAACATAAAACATTCATTTAAATTGCTTTCATTGAAGTAAAATGAAGTTAGTAAAATTGTATAAAATAAAAAACCTTGCTTAGAATCAGTTAGTTTTAAGTAATAATAGGGAGCAAAAATGCAATTCAATAAATTTATTTTTCAATAAAATTTGAAATTCCACTTTCAGCTTGATATTGAGTAAATTTATAATTCTATAAAAAGCACATCTAAAGTTAAAATTATTTATTAAAATAATTAAAATCCTCCATACATATACATTTATGTTTTCCCATATATGATGGTTAGAATAGTAATATAATTTGGTTTTTGTAATGTTCATGTTCGTTTATTGTCTGAGATATAATTTTTTAAGCATATTTTATTTTAAAGCTAATTAAACTTTAAATTAACAATAAAAATAATTGGAAGATCGATATATTATGAAGATAAAAATCATTTTTCAAAATAATCAAATAAATGAAGCGCTTTTTTGAAATATATTAACTTCAGGCATAAATTACTTAAATGAAAAAAGGTAAATTTATATACATAAACTAAAATTCATTTAAACGCATTCAATCGAAAAATTTCAAAAAATTAACTTTATGACACTTTCATTTTATTTAATATTTTTAACTAAATCACATAAAATTATTCTTTTTCTGTTTTACCTTTTAATAGTAAAAATATAACCAAAAATTTGAAAATAATTTTTAACAATAATTATCATTTTAAGGATTAATTTTAAAATTTTTGACTTCTTTAGAACATTATGCATTAGATCATTTCTAATATAGATTTATACGATGCGAATAATGGAATATTTTATTATCACTTTTCTATTTTTCTGATAAACAGAAAGGGAATATTATGAAACATGATATTGATGTTATCTCGAGAACCAATACCTCTGAAGTAAGGTTGTTATGTGTGTAAAATAATGAATGTCTTAAACTATAGAAAGAGCGCCGAATTGGAGTAAAATGTTTGAAAGGGGTTTACAAAAAATATGAGTTTTGTTTTAAAATCCTTTAATTTTATCCCTGATACGTTTACCGTCCCTGCAATTAGCAAAGATAAGGCATGGTTTTTAAATTGCCGTTTTTTGTTTTTAAACACAAGCTATGAATTTATATTAAACTTTATAAAAGTTTGTTTAAATATCTTTATTTAAAATTTTTATGGAGGATCTGATTTTTCTTTTATTCAGAAATCATAAAAAAAAAATTCGGCAAAATAATATTTTCTGTTTGATCACAATTAACAAATACTTTATTGAGAAGTTCAGTTGAAGAATCTTCTTATACTATATATAAGTGTTTTAATGGTTGCAAAATAAAGACAATGCTGATGTTTATACTTCTTACATTACTATCGAATGATGGTGAAAGTATGTTAAAATATTTTTTTTGTTGTATGATGATGTATTTATCTAAGTTTTTTTAAAAATTTATAATTTTCAGAATTTCCCCGTTATTTTCACTAACGATAAATTATCAGAGTTTTAATTGTTATACAAGACTGTGTCTTTTAATACTTAGAAAAAATTAAATAAATATGATACTTATTATAAGAAACTACGCATGTGCTATTATATTCATAAATATTTCCTAAACTTTGAAATAAAAAATTATATAACATAAAAATAAATATGTATTTTAAAGAATAATACAGGAGAAAATTTAATTTTACAATTAATTTATCAAGATTGATTCTCTTATCGATAAAAGGGCTATTGGATAGAAAAATGGTATCATGAAATTTAATAATGTATAATTGAACGATTTTAAATATTCTTAAATAAATGAGAAAAAATTGTTCTTTCGTCTCAGAGTTTTTAAAATTCGGTTGTGAAAAAATAATAGTTTAAATAAATCTAACTTATGTTTATCGCATTTGATAGCTGGCGGTTAACTAACGTTCACATACTAACGACGTTAGTTATTTCAAGGTTTTATCCATCTAGTAAAGAGACTAATCAAGGTTAACATCACGAAAATAAACTCTCGATTTTTTATTGTATAAATTAATTTATAATGAAAATTTCACGATTTCTAGAAGGATCGCTATTACGTGATCTTTCGATTTTATAAATATTATGATGGTTAAAAATTATATTTTGAAATGCAAATTTTTTTATGTGAAACCAATTTATCATTCAGATGAATAAAATAAACCTAGTTAAGAAATAGCATGAAGATTATTCAAAGATTTTTTTCTTCAAGTAATTTTCTGGTTTTAAAATATTTGATAAAATGTAATGAAAAAGATGTTACCTGGCGATTTTTTGAAACGAAAGAGTTATCTCTTTTATAAATTTTCACAAAATAAAAAAATTTAATGTTCGATTGCCATTAATTTAAGAAGTAAAAATTTTATTTAAAAACAACATTTTCAATTCTATAATTTTGAGACGTGAATCAAAAAATTTTTATCAATAAGTCGTTTTTTTGGATAAAAGATAACAACTGTAATGTCGTAAAATTTTTTGAAAATAGATCTATTTAGTTTTTAAATTAAGCTGAAATTTGTAAAATTAAAAAAATTAAAATAAATTTAAGACTGATTTATTAATCATTCAAATACGTTGATTAATATCGTGTAAATTATCATAATAAAATAAAAATAAATTTTGACTTTTTAAAACTGTCTATTCTTATCGTTTTTTAAAAATGTAAATCGGTTTGTCTGGATATTTCATGTCAGATAGTAATTTATTGAAACTCTGAAAAAATTTATGTATGTATACTTTTAAAATAATTTGTTCTTTTCATTATATTTTATTTTGAGAATTTTAAAAATTTTATCACACTTTATTTCAATTTATATATTTCATCGTAAAAATTTTTTCTAAATTTTATATCAAATTCATAACTCTAGCTTATTTTAGATTTAAATATGTTACCACAATGCGATAATTCGAGTTCCTCAGTTTACTATCTAGGGTTGGTTTTCGGTTCATGCACGATCTCCTGTTCAATTATATTTAATTTGGTACTTTCAATCTTGATATTCACGGAAAAATCATTGAGAAAACGATCAAATATTTATATAGGACTCTTCAGTCTTGCAAATGTCTTGACAGCTATTGTATGTGTTTTAGAAATCTCCACAATGTATGCAAAGAATTGGGTCTTTGGGAATTTCATATGTCGTGCGTCGTCGTATCTGATGGAATATTTTATCATTCTTTCCACATTGATGCTTATTTTAATATGCTTCGATCGTTACAGACTTGTATTTAAATACAAAACATATCGACAGGATTTAAAAGAAATGAAATACGAGATTTTCGTCTCGTTGATGATTCCTCTTGTACTTAGTATTCCATTTTACTTGATATATCACACTAAAATATCAGAATGCGGAAAACAAGTAGGTTGAAACATAATGACAGATCTGTGTCAGTGGTAAATTCGGATCTACTCTCTCAAATGTAATATTCCTCATAGAAGCATTTATAATTTTCATTTTACCAACAGTAATCATGTCAATTTTGTATTTAAAAATCGTTATTCTGATGAATCGATTAAACAGTAATATTTCAATACATTGTAACGAATCAAACGAACTTAATCCAGAAGCACATCGTTCGAAACGCACTTCGTCTATTGATAGAAGATCTGATCACCGAAATAGTAATTACACGTAAAAGAGCCATAATAATTAGTTGTGGAAGCAGAGGATCATTCTTGAATGTTTCAAAAGGACTTTTATCTGGAATCGTGATAGTTACAACATATATCATCACTCTGACGCCTTATTTCGTTTTAAAAATAATGAAAATTTATGACTTCAAAATTCTGATAGTTGTGTATAGGGTTTCACAATTTCTATTTCTGCTATATTTGACATTTTATCCAATGATATACATGATTTTGACCCCTAAAATCAGAGAAGTCCTCAAAAGAAAACTCTTTGTACGTTCATCAATATCACCCACGTAGTCATCCACAAAATTATAATCTTTATTTATTTTCGTTAATATTCCCATTTTTAAAGCTATCACGATTTCCAAATATATTCAACCAACAAATACTATGTTTAAAGTAAAGATACAAAGAATTTAATTTTCTTGTCACACAAGTAAATTGACAAATATTTTTTGTGAAAATTAAATAAATAATTTTTGTCAAGTTTATCAATGAAATAACACTTTTTATGGTCATAAAAAAGTTTATTTATTAATCTCAATAAATTAAACTAAGGGTTTAATTTTCATCTTTGTGAAATAAACCTAAATACAAAATATGTCAAATTTTCAGAGAATCAACAAATATAAATGTTAAAAATTTATAATAAAATGTTATTTATTAGAATTTTTAAATTTAAGTATCTTTATTGTGAAAATTAAATCTTTGTTGTCTTTAAATTTATACCACATCGATTTTACAGAAAATTTTTTTAATCATATAAATAAATTTAATTAAGCTTTCTAAAAAACAACTTGATAAGAAGGTATTACTTTTTTTATTTTATGAATCTATTAAGAATCTTTTAATGTTCTTTGAAGTGTAAGTGTTTGAAATATCGATCAAAAAGAAATATTTGAAAATTTTAATTTTTACATTTTTAATTCAAAAATTTAACCTATTTAACGAAAATAATTTCATTTCCTTAATTTTGGCTGTTATTTATATCAATTATACATTGATATCAGGATTGCAAAAAGTGAATCTCATGATTTAAACGAAGGTTCTTTGATTATAAGTGTGTTCTGTGAAATTACTACGATTTTTTCATTCATGTCAATTTTGATACATTATTTGTATTTTATATGATCACATAAATGGAATTCAAAATTGAGTTTTATGTTGATTACATAAATGTGTAAAAATAAAAAAATGGAAAAAATTAAAAATTATTTAATTGTTCTGAAATATATATAATGCGTATATATTGGTGAATTTATTTTATCGTTAAAAAGATAATATTTTGATATTCGTTAAACCCAAAATAAGTTAAAGAAAAATAAAAATAAAATTTTACATTTTACATGTTATTTTAAGTTTTATATATATTTTGAGTTACAACATCTTAAAAATTATTCTTTGAAACCTAATTAGACCAATAATAGCTGTGCTATATTTTATTGATAATAAGACTATAGTTAGAAATTTAGTATGCATCCACTTTTTATTTAAGGTTAGTTGAGCTAATTTATTGAAATTTATGTGTTGTATTAAAGTTATTAGGAATTTAGACACATCTTAATACATATAACTCATTCTTTAATTTTAAAATCATATTTTAAAAGTGATTCAAGAACTTTCTTTAACATAATATGTGTTTAAAATCTATATATAAAAAATTTATAATTTAAGGGGATATTTAGCCATATTCAACCAATATCTGTGAAGAATAGTATACGTTTTGTTTTATTGAATCTAAAATTAGTTTTCGAATTATTGTCCAATCCTTGTCATTTGTCTCACATATTTTTTATCGATAGAATGTTTTAAGTGTTAGGAGATGCATTTGGTTGTCTGAAGTTTCAATAAAGTTGAAAAATATTTAAAATTTTGTATATTTATCTACATACACTAGGTTGGTTGTTCTTGTTAAATAAGAGCGAAAAAAAACAAAATATCTGCTAACAAATAAATTTATTTCTTCGTCCTCATTTCTGTAAATTTAAATTTTTATCATATTAACAAAAAGAAAATAAATTAGAATTATCTGCAGACTAAAGTTAAATATGTACCTGTATTTAGAAAGACTATGACATGTAACAAACCATAAAACTACTTGTTGAGATATTTGTGAATAAAGTTATTAACCAGGCAACATTTTTATTTTACATGAATTATGTCATTATAAATACTTTTGAATGTATTCCCCTATTTCTATATCCTTAGTTGTTTTATTGTGATAGATCAAGAAGTTTTGATAGAAAAAATCTCGAATATATACTTCTGTAGAATAATCTTGCAAATCGTCAAAGTATTATTAAATTATCTTTGTTTAAATTCAAAATCTAGTCAGTTTATTCTTTATTTTTCAAATACCACAGTTGAATGTTTTCAAACAAAACCATATATTTATTAGCGGATGCTATATCATGGCTCACTCATTTATTTTTGACATACCGTTTGCAAGATAATTAGAAACATTTTCATTAAAATCTTAAATTAAAATACTTTTCTTATACCTATAAATGATTCTAATATTTTAAATACCAAGATAATTATTGTAAAAAACTATAAATTCAGGAATGAGTTTATTTTTTTAGTTAAAATATTTTTTAGAAAATGAAATATACGTGGAACATTTTAATTGTATAGAGTTCAAAATTTGAGATTGAATGATATATATGTTTTTAGAACCTAATATATGGCCATCACATCAATTTTTTGTTGATTTTACTTTTTTTGCTTTTTGAAAAATAATTAGCGATGTAACTTAAGTTGAGAAGATCTTTAAGATCACACTCTCATTATATTTGAGGTATTTGTGTTACTTCAGATGGAATACACATGAACATTCCAAATTTATGCTTCAATTTAACATTATTATTTTCATAAAACCACGTTCATGAGAATGCTTAAAAGATTATTCTTCAAATAACTAGTTCAAAATTAGTTTGATTTTTCAATTAGGTTTTGTTTAATAATATTGTATCATCGGATGAACGCTTTTATCTCATCTAAGTGTTCACAAGTATTTTCGTATTATTGAAATTGTGATTTAAATTTGCATGATTCTGATCAATATATTTCAAAATATTAAGTTATCTGTCAAATTCATGTTAATTTTAACGATTTTAAAAACATTCAAAGATTTAAATTTGCAATAACATGTATGTATGACATTCATTTGTAAGTTGTTTCTGTACTGATTTTTATGCAATGAAGGTTTTTAAGATACTGTGGTTAAATTATTTTCCTCTAAATTAGAACACACTATCAAACATCAGAAATTTCGCCAATCATGTCTTCCCCAGTTTATCAGGCTTTCATATTTAATTAATTAGCAAATGTGAATATCGTAAGAATTGTTTGAAAATATCAAATAATTTTCTATTAAACTCGGAAATATTTTTTCATGAAAATACATTTTATATTACTATTTATATGGGCATATCACTTTTCATATTTAGAGTTGATGATAGTTTGTAAAATTGACATCTTGCAGATATGGAAATTTTAGTAATCATATTCAATGTTATCTTAGAATTATGAGAGTTTGCATTAAATTTAAAAGCTCGTATTAATTATCAAGGTATCAAAATTAATGACGTTCTCATATTATTTAAATGTAGTTTTATGTCTAGTATTAGTATTTTTTAAAGTTTACTATTTAAGAAATAACAAAAGAAAATAATTTTAGAATAATTATTGAATGCATTTTTATGTATCTCACAGCATATCATTTATCAAATATTTATCTATGAACTAGCAGATCAAAGATATTTAAATTGTTATTTTTCATAATTTGGTTCTTTTATTTTTCAATTTTTTTTATATTTTTAACGATCTTTGCTTATACAAACATCTTATTTTCAATCTTGCTCAAATTCATATTATGCATTACGTAATTGCAAGAGAGATAAAGAAATCGCACGTTTAATAACTTAAAATTATCAAATATATGATCCAAAGACATATGTGAAGTTTTTTTAAAAGTTAATTATCATTTTAATTCTTTGAAAAACTCTTAAACATAGTTTTTCACAAATGAAACAGAAGGAATCAAGAGTTTAGTTTCTGATTTTTATTTCAAATTATAAATTTCTAATTCTGTTCATAAATCAGTGTTTTCACTTTTTAGAATTCTCCTATTAATTTATATTATGTTCTTTCTCTGAAAAATATTTTATTTTACCAATTTGTTTCAAATAAATGAATAAAATACTGATAGATTATTTCAAGTAATTTTATCCAATGATTTATGCTTGATTTTCTATGACCAAATAACTGGATATTTTGCTGGTAATTTCGCTTTTATGTTAAATAGATTTTATTAACATGACTATACTTTATATTCTGATTTTCACCATTTGTATGTTAGACTTGATATATATGATGAAAATTATAAATATTACTTTTTACTTATCTTAGCTATTTTAAATTTAAATAACAGTGTGGATTTCGACATATTTAACATTTTTAAAAATCTTTAGATATTTTACTACGATAAGTTTAAATATCTTGTGTTTTTATTTTCAAGTCATTTATGGTTTTATTTTCAATAATTCTTAACTCAAACATGGATAATCAAGTATTGATGACATAAATTATAAATTTAGAGTATAAATGATATCACACATAAGATCTGAAGAAAATGCCAAATATATATGATACAATGAAATAAAAAATATGATAAATGACAGAAATTTGCCATATTGTTTTTTTAAGTTGACCGCAAGTGAAAAGATCGCATGCTATACCTTTTATGTATTTTCGAACATATTTTTCAACTTCAAGACAGACAAATTTTCATTGAGATAATTTTAAAATGAATACTATTTTAACTTATAAAAAAAGAATTTAATTTAAAAATTGAATAGATTTCAAAAACTAGAAATGAAAAAAGATTATTATTTTATGTTAACCAAAAAGCCAGAATCTAACTGAATTATGTGCAACCTATAAGATAGTGTAAATTTGATAAATCAGGATAACTTTCAACTTCAAATAAATTTAAAAATATGACTTCTCGTGAAATAATTAACTGAATATCATATATGTGTTTCAAACTAAGCTTTCTCGAATATAAGTAAAAAGATAAGGATTATTGATCGATAGCATGATGTTTTAGATCATTTAATTATTTTAAATTATGGTTCATATTAACTTTTCACAAAGAATAAACAATTTAATGAAGATCATTATAATTTGTTCAAATATTATAAATATCAGATTAAAGTTATAAAATTCTCCTTCAGTGTGAAAATAAATTTCAATTTCGTTGAAATTCATTAATTTTTTGACTCTATCTGTGTCTTAACAGACTTTTTAGTTTATTTTAAATAATATATATTGTAAAAAGCAAATCCAAACTATTTCCTTGATATTTAAGACGTTAAAAGATCGCAAATTAAAAATTTAAGATTTTTTTTATTGTCAAATTTTTCATTTATGTCTTCGATTGTTTATTCTTTTTTTCATCTCTTAAAAATGTATCATTTATTAAAAAATTAATATTGATGTATTTTAACTATTATTTATATTTTTCGAGATATTTTAACGATAGAAATATAAGATTCATATATCCTATATTATCTCACATAAATATTTTTTGTGAAATTTATAAAGCAGACGTTTGCACATTTTTATGATATCTTAAATGAATTTTCACAAAAATTTTGGTTTGATATCATTATAAAAATAGAAGTAAATTTATTTTTTCAAATTTTTGAATTATAATATGTTAATAACTTACTTATTTAAAGAAACATTCATATTCTTTAAAATATTCTGAATATATCTCGTTAACCATTTTCTAACTCATAAGCAATTATATCAAATAATATTTTTCAAAATATATCATAGTTCATAAAAAAACGTAAATTAATTTAATTTCGAAAAAGAGATTTATATTTCCCTATATAATATAATTGAATATAATGTTAAAATTTTAACTTAATAATATAATTAGCTAGTAAAGCATGTGTGGTATTAATTTTAACCAAAATCAGTACAATTTTATGTTTCAAAAAATATATGAAATTTAAAAAAATATGAAGAAGAGAATGGATTAATTTTTATATCTAACATTGAATTTGCGATGCATGATAAAAAAACACAAACATTCTATCATTATAGTTTCAAGATCTCTTTAATTACTTTTTAGTTTGATTCAATCTATTTATGGAATTTGCATCTGATAAATATATTTATTCAAAATAAATGAAAAATCAAATATTATCGTTAAAATAAGTACAAATATTATAAATCAACAATTAAAAGTTTGGAACAAAAACATCTTTTAATTTAAGAATTTATGATCCATCATTTATAAATGAAAAAACATATTTGAAAGGATTAAATTCTTTATTTATTTTTACTGTTATCTTGTAATGTGAATAAACACTTGAGCTAACTTTATTCACCCAATATATTTGTTTATAAATTATATATTAATAAAATGAATTTTAATCATTTGAAGAATATATGATGAAAAAGTATGAATTTTTAACACAGCGATAATTTTTATCATTCATTTTTTCTATTATTTCATAAATTTCTCTAAAAAAATATTTTTTGACATCGATGTACGATAATTTGTCAAAGAATTTTAATTATCTTTGAAAATACTTAAAAATTTTGGTTCTTTCATTTAAAATCTTCTCATTAAAGAAAATTAATTTAAAATTTACATGTATTTATCTTTAAAAAAAATTAAAAAGTTTTCTTCATAATCTAGATAAGATTCGTGACTAAATTGCTTTGAATGTGGAGGATTCTAAACCAACATATTTTATCATATATTTTTATTATTTTGAAATATTTGGATGAATCATAACCATTAATTAATGACAATACAAATAAATTTCTGTCATAATAATTTTATTATTAACAATTTTCCGTCAGAATAATAGTGAATTGAATTTTAAAATAAATAACCTCAAAAGTGTATGAAAAAAATAATATGCGCAGACGCAAGATTACTAGATTTTTAACGTTTAATTAGTTATTAAAAACTTCATTAAATTTATTATATATTTATTTTTTCTATCAAAGAAATGAATATTATCAGTTTCCACAAATAAAATTTCTCTTTGGTAGAATATCAGAAAATAATATGATTAAATATTCCTTTTCGCGATTGTTGATTTTTAAAATGTGAATGAATAGATTAAATAAGAATAATAAGTCATATTATTAAAAATTATTACCTGCTACATACAAGCTAAAGATGATCCAAAAAAATATGTTTAAAAATATTATAATAATAGACAACGCGGTAAGAGTTATGTGTAAAAAAATCTATAGTTAATGTGAATTTTACAATATGAGTTTGGATTCAAGAAGCATAACATAATAAAACATTTAATCTCAGTGAGTGATTCAAGTTGGAATCGGAAAGGCATGCTCAAAACATAGGCCATTATTATGCTGCTCGTATTATAGAAGTTAATATGAAAATTAGAATAATTTTTTATGGTTCCGTCTTATTCAATAAAAGTTCAGTCAAATAGAAGATTGCATGTTTTAGAATTGAAATTAAAATATTTTACAGATTTAATTACAATATATATGAAATTTTATACAAGGACGTAAAATTATGATTTAACATGTTTATTTATTATCGGAATATAAATTGTCGCGTGCGCATTTGATTTTAGTATTTTTTTAAATTCTACATCTATATGAAATAATCCTTGTAAACAGAAGACCTGTCAAAATTTTTCCTTTTTAACAAATCAATAGATAAATAACCATTTCCTAAAACTAGACTTTGTTCAAAATATTTTGTTAAAAAATTTAAAAAGAATTTGACTATTTTAATAATCAGTATTTTTGATTTGTTACATTTCATAAGATATATATGCTCTCTTGTTTTCTATTATCTTATATCAAATGGAAAATTCCACAAATAAATCCCAGTCATATTTAATAATATTAAGAAGAGAATCACATATATTTATCTCAGTTAGAATTAAATTTTCCTTCGCGAATTATAATACGAATAATGAAATCTAGTTTAATCAATGTTTAATTTGTACAAATGCTATAAGGTGATTTCGAGAGAAATTTATATTTGAAATGCATTCTCTGAATCGACGGTAGAACAATTTATCAATGAATTAAATAAAATTTATTTTATAACATTTTCAATTTCCATTACATTAGAAATTTTAACATAATATTTTCATCAAGAAATTTAATGATTCAAAAATTCAAATATTTTTATTAAAAGGACAGTTTAAAGTCTACGAATTTATTTTTCATGGATGTTATTGTGTGTATATTTCATCTTTGTATTCATTAGGAGAAAAGATTGATTAAATTGATTTCCATATACATTTGATGAACATAAATAGGATTAATTATTCTATCAAATAATATAAAAACATGATAATTTACGAGTTCCTAGTATTATAATTATATTATGAAATACAGATATACAAAATATTTTTGACATCAAAGAATTACAGTTGATTAATCATTGTTCAATGTCTTAAAGCTAGATCAAAATTAAATATTTTTTAACGAAATTTGTTTATATTAAAAGACAATATTGATATTAAAATTCCACAAATGGAATTTTTAAAAAATAATAATAAAAAGAAACCTTTATTATTTAATGATTTCATGCTTTTAGAAACAGCATTTGAGATCTAACGTTAATATCCACTGTTAAAGCTTCACTTTTTATTTTTTAATAATTCATTTAAAATCTAGAAATATTATTTATGATCTATAAATGGACAAAGCAACAAGTGTTTAATATCTTTAAAACTTTTTACATTCAGTTTATTGAACTTATTTAGAAATGTAAACTTACGATTTTTCATTTACTGCATTTTATATCATCTTTGAATATAAAATATTTGGAATATTAAAAATTATTGTCTTAAAATGAGAACTGAAATATAGATATTCTTTTTTGTTCTTGTAAAATTAATTGTTTATTTTTTAACTGAGATTTACTTTATGTTGTTGTATAATAGCTTAAAGAATATTTTGATTCAACTTTAATGAAAATATTTTTTTATTATTTTGTCATGCAAAAATCATTTATGAAGAAGTAAGTAATATTTATAATTTATCTGAATAAAAAAACGACAATTATAAGTTTTTCGGTATTTAACGATCATTTTCGCTGTGAGAAAATTTTATTTTTATAACATAAGCAGATTTCAAAATCTCGGTAAGATTTATCTTATAAAATAAAAAACATTTTTAATTAAATATTGATGATAAATCTTGAAATTTATTCTGTTTTGAAGAAAAATATTTTTATTGCATATGATTCCTAACTGTCACCATAACGGTATTAATAATCTTAAACCACCAGATAAAAATTAATTTAACTATTTTTATTGTATCTTTATAATTTCATATTAGATTAAATTTAGAATTAATTAAAAAAATTATTAATCTCATTGTTGCAAATTTTTCCATTCTCAATACTCAATCAATCGAACGTTTTTAGTTTCGACCGTTAAAATATTACTCACGTTAATTGTAATTAGATATAACTTAATATCATTAAAATTATAAAAATTACCAGAAAAGGGAGTGACTATGTAATTTACCACAATAAATAGTGCTTATGGGGATGGTTGATGAGCATTCTAATTATCAATAAACTATTTTGTCATTAATAATTCTGTTAATGAGATTGATAATCGTTTTTTGTGAAGATGAAATAATAATTATTTTTCTGTTAATATCGAGACTTATGATTGTTAAAATTTCAGAAAACAAAAGTAGGCTCATAACAATATGTATATCATGTGTAAGGTTCATATTTATTTTCGATAATATCAAAGAACTTGAGCAAAGTAAAAAAACTCAATGACCGAAACTGAAAATATAGCAAATTATAACTCGAGACTAATTTATAAAATAGTAAAGATAATACCTTTGAAAATATAAGAAACTCAGAGTAAACGCGTTTATTTATGATATAATTTATCAAATGGACATGAAAAAAAATTTTAATATAAGGTAAATTTATTTAATCTTTAACCATGATATGAGCTGTGTCAAATTGAAATAATTTTAACGTTGTTATATATTTAGTTTTAATAAATGAATAAATCAATAAAACGAATCTAATTAAACAAAAATGATTGGTGATCATATGTATGTAATAAGATTTTAAGTATCATTTTTGTCATTTATTAATGATCATTAAATATGCTATTCCCAACAAACATTCTAAATTGTTAAAAACATCTGTATTTGGTTCATAGTCGAGCATAAATTAATGGGTGTGGATGACATGTCATTATGTAAATGCAAAGATGTAAATATAAAATAAATAATTTAAGTATGTTAAATATTTTAATTTCATGAATATTTATGACAACACTATATATTGAAAATAATAATATTTAAGCAGAAATTAAATAATTAAACCAAAAAATACTTTTTTTGATTATAGTCTCTTGCTATTAATAAAACTCATAATAAATGAGGTTTTCGGCGTAAAAACTGAGCAGACCGCATAAGCCGTTTTTAGATTATAGCAATGATTATCTTGTTGTTTTTATTCTCACACGCGTTAAGAAAATCTAATCAAGCAGAAATCAACAGCTATACCCAAATCTGCTATGAAGTATGTTAATTCCGATTGTTCCTAAGATTCTAGGATCCGATGGAATTAATTTTATGTTGTATTTAGATTCATCTTTTTATTTTAATCCTGGATATCTGGGTTTGAAAATACATTCCTTTTCTGTGACTCATGGTTGGAAAGATCCAATTGACAATACTATAAACCATAAACTCAAAAAGAGTAGTGCTCCATGTTCAAGCTATTTACCTCTCTCACCTGCAATCAAACAAAAAGCCTACAAACAAGTTATTTTTTAAATAATTTTCCAGTTGATCACGATAAATATGTTTTTTGGAAAAGACGAAAATATTATTGATGAATATTTTCTAACGATACGCCCAAATGCTGAATCGTTCAAAATAGAGTTAGAAGGATTAAATAAAACTGGAAGATTAATTATTGACTATATTGCTGAAGAGAAGGGAATCGAGAATCTTAATTTTTAGGTTCCTCAGCAATTTGAGCATTCTGAAGCTTACAATGAAGAACTTCTAAGGATTTCACCAGATAATACTATCTGTGTAACTTTTATGGTTAAAATAATTTTAATTATTTAGCGAATCGGGAAGGGGAAATGTTCTCGTGTTTTTTTTACTGGCAGTTTTAATCCTGTTATTCCTATGTTTGCTTGGTTTAGATTTGGAATCTATGACTCTTTTAACGCAAATGAACCCAGAATAGAAGTCGAAGACATTGGACATTTTTATATTTGTCCGAGAGACATCTCGAGAACTAGAAATATAAAATTATTTATAGATCCATTGTACCGTGTAACATTCTCAAAGTTAATATAAGGAAAAGATATTAAAAGTTGAATTGATTGCCGGACATACTTATCCTATTCGTACCTCAAAAATACTCGTTCATACAGTCATGGCTTCTGCAGATACAGATTTATCAAGTGATATGTATTTTCTTGACATGGAATTATCGGCTAGCAGTCTTACAGCAGGTCTTTAAATGTAAATAATGTCAGCTGAACTTGTCGGGCAAAAATTGGATCTTCAATTCTTTCAAACAACGAAAAAGGTTTATGGGTGTTATATTAAAGGAGCGGTATTTATATATTTTAATTCTAGTGGGCTCAAATCGAAATTTGCTATATTGGGGAAGTTGAAATTTCAAAGGTTCACTATGCCGACGTCGAATATGGGGGCAGCTCCGAAATAATTACAAGACAACCTATTCCTGAAAACTTCTATGATAGATGCATGCTTGGATCTTTTACCCCAAAATAAATTTTAAACTGAGAATATCAGATATTTTATCTATTATACTCTTATTTTGAATCCCTATAAAAATATCGAAAGTAAACATCTTTCACATTTCATATTTTTTGTGCATTGAAGATAAACAGGAATTTATGTAAATCGTTTTACTTTTTTTGATTTTGTTTATCATCAATTCATTAAGACAGTTTGAATAAGCAAGGTAATGCGTGATAATTTTTATCAATTAAATTTTTCCCCGGCAAGTTATAGAATTTAATATGTTTATTATTTAGTCACCTCAAGTGGATTTTTTTGAAGTTATTCAATTTTGTTTTTGAAAATATAAAGGAAACATTTTATCTGTTCTTGACATCTCGAGCACTTTGAAATATTCAAGTTAATTTTAAAATAGCATAAAATATATTTTTGCGCCTTTTATCTTAAATATAGAAAATTTTAATTTATAAATATCATATTTATAGGACAGAACGCATGAAAGTTATCATTCTTTGAACTCTTTTTCGAATAAATTTATTTTCATGAGCTATAAAGCACATCTTTTAAATATCTGAAAATATACAAATGTAAATTTCTTTAGGGTGATTATGATCGATTGATAGAGATTGTAAAATTTAGTGTTACGGAGTTTAATAAAGCAAAATATTTTTATATATGTTGTGATTTAATAAAATTATGTACCCGGAAAACACAAGATTAATAAATGTTGGTAGTTGGCCACCCTAGTTGATTAACAACGATGACTTTTTTATGAAACTCGTTATTTTTAAAGTGATATAAAGTGAATTTGATCATTTCTGAAATTAAATATATCCATTTTTTAATTATGCTTCACGAAAAATCGTGAAAACAAACTAAATCTTATAAAATTATTATTTAATTCATAGAAAATTAATGTATGAACTTTCATATATTAATTTCTGAGGAGATACGTGAATAGATTTTAAATGTTAAGTTTTTTATTCATGTGAACATACATCATAGGGTTTTTATAGATAAGGATGAGTCTTACATAATTTGATTATTTAAAAAATAAATCAATGAGAATTTATCACCATTTTATTTATATTTTATTTTTCATAAAATTAAACGTATATTTTGTCAATGTAATTTAAAAAATATGTGTTTGTTAACAGTATAATATTATGGCGTTTTTCACTCATGAGAGTTTTTTAATTTTTTCTGCTTTATATAATATATAAGTCATTGAAAAGAATGTTTCATTGATAAAAATAGATTTAGCGTAAAAAAATTTTGATGTGTATTGTCAAAATATTTTTTATATTATTTTAAAGATATTACATAAAAATAGCCATCAATTATTATTTTATGAATTCAGATATGGTAAAATATTCAATGGGATCGATTTAATGTCATAGGTTATTTTAAATTGGCTTTTTAGATGATATATTGTTCGAAAACATATTTTTTGTTAATTTTCACAGTGATATTTCGATTACGATAACTATTCAAATCAGATAATTCAATGTATAATTTAAAGAAAGAGCGGCAAAAACAACTTCAAGTTTTTATATATCTATTTGAGTGAATAAGATAAAAATAATCTATCCGTTTATAAAGAGATATGATTTTCATAAAATTTTGAATATTACATTTCATAAATTTTTTATAGATATAATGTAAATTTAATATATCTTTAAATGTCAGATATTACATCGTGTTAAGAGAACATACTTTATTGCGTAATTTTTATGTTTTCATTGAAATAATTCAAATATAATTTTATCATTATATATTCTAGTTTTAAATATTCTTTGATTTGAGAATATATGAAATGATAACTTTTGGGTTTTTTGGAAACTATGTATATCATCGTTGCTTCACATAAAATATATTGAACCCAACGAATCAATGACTTAAGGTAAGATTAGTCACGCTGTTGAAAGAAATATTGAAAGTTTGAGGGAATAAGATATTCATATTTTTCAATTTCTGGTATATACACTGAGTATAGGAGACGAATGGGGATACTTTAAAGTAAACTTTCTTCGAAAGAAGCCCTGGCTGGTAAATGGCAACCGTATTTAAAAAATATTGAAGCCTTTTACCTTCGACAATTATAATTCATTTATTGCTTTGATTGTTACAATACATCTGTCGTTGTGGAAAAAATTTTAAGCAACTAAAAAACATCTTTGATTGTACTAAAAGTAATATTTTTGAATATTTAGTTATATTCATTTCCAAATAATCTGAAACTGACATTATTTTCATCGTCTGAATCCGAAAATGTTCGTGAATCTAAAATATAAGGAAATGTTTGCGTTGTGGTTTATTCTCATTTTAAACAAATTCATTCTCAAAGTAACTATTTTGTCGACCATTCTATTTGATAATTTTTTTTATCTTTTTTTGAAATCATTTTTAATCAAATAGATTTTAATAATTCGACGTCAGAGATCTCGCTATTTTATAAAATATAAGGTCATGTTAGTGAAATTAAGTTTTATTTAATTTATTCATACGTTTTGAATGATATATTAAATGTGTTATTCAAATGAGGAAACTTAGTTTGCTAAATTCTATTCAAAATATTGTATATGTTTCAAAATTTTTCCTTTTATCGATAGGCAAGGTGACCATAATATGCCTATGAAGTATTAGAAAATTTAAGAAGATTTTTGACAAGTTATCCACTAAAATTGAATTTTTTCAAATAACTTAAAACAGTCAAACTAAATTTAAATGTACATTTCCAATCAACCTAGTTATGTTTTTAAGTTAAAAATATATTTGTTACATTCCAAGCTAAAGAAAAATATCTGAAAATTTAATATCTATCTTTAAAGATTATATCGTGGTTTTACATCATAAATAAATAAAAATACATTTTGAGGGTTTTAAACAAGCTATGGCATGTTTATTAAGCAAAAAATATTGATATGTCCAAATTAAATTAAATTGACTCTTTTTTGTTTCATATATTGATAAATTTATCTTTTGATTCTAAATATGTATTTGATCTTTGTGATTCAAATATACTTTTCTTGAATAGCCTCGAAGCAATGTATGAGTTAAATTCAGGAGTTATTTATTATCCCTTAAATTAAAATAACTAAATTATTGCGAATCATTTAAATGAGCTTTTTATATTAATGCATCAATATTTATAATTTTAACAAATTAGTTTTTCTGCTTCTTGTTTTAAGTAATTTAACTGTTAAAATTTAAATGAGACAAATTTTAAAATATTTTATAATAAGGTCATAACAATGCACTTTTTGAATAACTATTTAAACCTTTTTACATTTTTAATCAAAGTTAAGTGTGTGTGACTTAATGGGTTTCACTATCAAAAGTTAAAAATTATTCACATGTTGATAAACAGAAGAATTTGTATAAAATGTAAACTTTGGGGATAATTGAACTTATAATCCTTTCTGGTAAGTTTTTTTATAAAACTCTAAATATGTTTTAATTCTTAAATCATAATTCCTACTTTGTAAATTGTCAAAAAAAATAATTGTCATTTTTTATATTCGTTCTCAGAAAGGGTGTCATGAACGTGATAAATTAAAAGATTTATTTGATAAATTTATTTTGAAAGGTAATTTCGTAAAAATAATGAATAACTAAATCAGAAAAATTTTTGTTAAATTTTGAGAAAGTATAACTTAATCCAAATGCGATAATTCTGTAAAAATTTTCTTCGAAAGATAAAAATATTCACCTGTATTAAAGAATGTCGATAAACTATTTTAAAAGGAAAATCATGAAAAAATTTTATGATATTTTAAATCTCTATACGAAAAATTTAAAAATCTAAATATGTCTCAAGAATAATTTAAAATTAACATGTTTAAAAACGTGTTTTTATTTTCAGCAAAACAAATCATTTAACATTTTTTATTGATTTGCGATCGTACAAGTAATGTTAAATTTTTTTTTGAAAGAGTTGAAATTTTAGCCCTTTAAAAATAAGTGGTTGAACATTTTTAGGAGAGTTAAATTGTAACTGTCCTTAAAATGATTCATAAAATAAATTAACAGAAGCAGTATTGAACTGATTAATATATTTTATTTATTTTTGTAAATTTGATTAATTATGGTAGATCAATTAAATATGAAATCATGATAAAATTTGGTTTATAAATAAAGCATATCTCAGTTTTACAATGGTTCTTATCAGATTAAATATTTGAAATTAAAAATATAATATTTTTATGTCCTCTCTCAAAGCGAACAACAAAAATATAAATATTTTTAAGACTGAAAAATCTTTCAATTATTTTGTTTATGGGCTTTCAAATTATTTGTAAATTCAAATTGTAAATAACTTTTGAATATAAACGAGAAAACTATCTCATTTTGATTTTTAGCATTTTTGTATTTTAATTGCTCTTATACATGTTCGAGTTTTTTAGTGATAAATTATGTAATCATATTTTAGTTTATATTTTATATCTGTCACTATCAAATTTACTGTAAATTTCTGATTCACGTTTTTTTAATATTTTTGCATTATAGTCAAACAAAAATAACTAATTATGTATTTTTCTGAGTATAAAGTAAGAAATGTTTTAAATTTTTGTCTCTGTCAGCATTTTTATGTTAATTTAATTAGATAGACGTAATAGTAACGTCGTATATTAATGTGAATACCTGGGCATTAAAAGCAGTTCATATTAACATCGAAAAAATAAATTCAATCAAATTATTGTCACTGGAAGAATTTATGTAGAATCTCTGTGAAAGCGATCTGGATTGCTTCAACTTTGACACCTCATAAACATCTAGAAGACTATTCAAAAGTTCATTCATTGGTCTTAATTTGAAACAAGTATATTTTAATTTTTTTTCAAAATTTATAAAAAGGAGGATAATAATAATTTGAAAACATTTGATACAAGATTTATGGATAATGTTAAAAATAAATCAATTAAAACTGGATTTTTTAAATTTTGTTTTCACGTTTAAGTAAAAAATTGAATATGATTGAACATATGAAAACTTCAAATATTTTAATCGCCTAAAAATATTATAAATTATCAGATTTAATCTTCAAGACTGAAACGAAGTAAGTTCACGTCAACTGTTCAAAAAAACGTGACAATCTAAATATAATTTAATTCGAATATATTATGTTTTTGAAATTAACGGTAAATTTGATTTGTATAGATTCGATGTAGGAATGATAATTTTAATGTAAAAATTAATTTGTTAGATATAAATCGATAGCTGTTTTATTTAGAACATAAAGGCGGTGAATATAACTCGTTAAATATATCAAACAAATAAATTATTTTTCTTTCTTTTAAATTCTAATTATATATGTTTTAAATTCATCTATTCCTTTCAGACGACAGAATAGCTTTATCATCGTGAATATATAAAGTACAACAAAAATCAAAATATGTAAAATTGAAAAAATTAGAAAACATTTAAATTTTAAAATATCAAAATATATTAATTCATTTTATTGAACTTAATATTTTGAACACAATGACCAACTGATAACTTTAGGTAACGTTTACTATTCCATATTAATTCTGAATATTTTTGAAGTGCAATATATTGAACTCATTTGTATGAATGTGACACATTCTTTTCGAAAGATCGTAAACTCAGCTACAGTAATTTTACTTTCTTTTCAGATATATACCAATGATTTAAACTCATTCGACCTAATATGAGTTGACATTTGAAACGAACAAAGATGCCTTTCTGGGAAACAAACTTTACAGACGCAGGATGCTTTCTCATAAACTATTTTCACCTCAAATTGAAGTTTATTCATTAAATCAAATATATCTGTTTAAAAATCTGCATGGTGGCTCAAATCGTGTATTTTATTGATATTAAAGATAATAAATCTTTACAAAATTTGTATTTTCTCAATTTATTTTTTTATGCATTGTGAAGATAATTGTTATCACTTCCATGATTCGCATGATTAGTCATATGATGATGATAAGACATGTGAATATAGTGAGATACATTAATTTTACGATATTTGATGTCGAATTATGATCAGATAAAAAAAATTAACGCTATCACATATATTTTAGGTTATTATTTTTGATTATATTTTGTGAGTCACTAAATTTGAAAATTTGATCAGTGTATTTTTAGGCATTTTGTTGATCATGCGTCATGTCTAGTTTTCTAACTCCACTATCTTTATTTCTAACGTGTAGTGTGGATGCCAACTATTCTATAATAGCTTCTCTGATTGAGATTACACCTTCATTTGTTATAGAATTTAGTATTAATATAGTATCGCAAAATTTAAATCTCATTATAACGATCAAAATCAGATTTTTAGTCATTAAAATATTTTACCTCTATATTTTTGATCAATTTTAATATTTTTCCATGTGAAAATACAACTTATGAAAAATTTAAAATTAATCTTAAAAAAATAACCATATTTATTTTAACAGGATCATGAATTTTGTAAATATCTTTGATACTGTGACATACATAACGCTGCATAATTCGATTTGTTGTCTTAAAAAAATCACAAAAATAGAATTCATAGACGGTTTTTCATTTAATAATTTCAAATATAAAATATGACATTTTAAAATCCACTTTTTCAAATTATCATGAATAATTTTTACAGAAGTAAATTTTTGGCTGTTTGTCGATAAATAGAAATATTTCTGAGTGATATAAACTAAAATTAACGTTTCGTCTTTTTATATCTGAAAAGGCTATGTTACGTGATAATATAACCATCTTTCTCAACTATTCTCAACAACAGAAACCTTTTCAAGAAGAATATTTCTCATCCGTATTGGCAGTAATTTTAAAAATTTATCTTTATAATTCTTGGAACGTTTGAACCGGTATTACTAGAAAAATTTTTTGTCGATCATCATAATTTTAATTTTAGATTATTAAACGCCTGGCTATTTCTGTAAATATATTTGAATTTATATCTCTCCTCAAAATCATATGATTCTGCTGAATTCTATCCACGAAGATTTTTCCATTAAAAATTTAATAAATGGGCGATAATTTAAGCATTGTTAACCTGAACGAATATCTATGTTCAGGAGTAATATTTATTAAAATTTTTTAGTTTATCAATTTATATAAAAAAATTAATGTCGTTAAATTATTATAATTTTGATGTACCACACAATTTTTAACTGATTATTTTCATTTCAGGGTTTTCAGATAGAACTTAAATATCTATTTGATGATATTAAATACTTTGGTAAAAATCGTTCTAGATTCTTAAATAAATTCGTAGAATTATTATCTTACATTATTTTTATGAAATATGTATAAATTCATTGTTTTAAGCATCTTATGTTGAGAACAATAAAAATAGTATTTTTATCTTTTATATTTACAAAAATATAAAATTATCTGTTTAATAAGCTCTTGTGTCAAGAAAAGTCAAAATGAAGAATATATTTTTTATGAGACGTAAAGCCATACTTTGTCAGAAATAAAAAATTTCAAAATATTTAAAAGTGAAGAATGAAGAAAAAATAAAATTTATCGTTGAGATAATGAAGTGCGGTCGTCCCATATGAAAACTATTAAAACATATAAATTTGAAAAATTTTGATTAAATTTTTTTCTTTTCCAATAAAAATAAACTGAAAACGATCCTTTTTTGTTGTTTATGATTAAACTTAAGAATTATAGTCATGATAAGATCGAAAACACTTAATAGATGTTCTTTCAAACAATCCTTCAAAGTAGAAGAAATGTTCATGCAGAAATATTTTATAAATTAAGAAAATCTAAAATTCATAAAATTATAAGAATAAAACATTTTTATTATCTGAAAGATTCAAAATCTCTGCATGTGTCAAATCTTTATGAAAAGATGTTTTAATCCAAAAGATATATTTTCATTTTATGTACTAAATTTATTTTCCTTCAGATATCAAAAATAATTTTATTTATATCAATAATTTTTTCTTTTTATAAGTTTAAAAATACTTTAAGATTTAAAAAAAATTGTGTTATTTTTTGAAAAAATATATTTCACGTTAATTCTTCCAATTTTACAGGGAATAGGCTTTTATGTTGATATTTTAACGTCATTTCCCCTTTATTTTTTGTTTTTTTATTATTTGCCCAAATTAATTATATTTTAATTATAAAGTCAACTAGGAAATTCAATCAGAATACAAATTTTATTTTATACCTAAACACCAATTGATGACCTGATAAATTAGCTTTCAGCAAAATTCGGCAGTTAAAAAGGCTACTATATCAAAACATGAATTTTAAAATATTTAAATCTTAAATGTCACTTATATTATTTATTTAGTTATCTAAATATAATATGAATATTATGAGACGCTGCATTAGGCCGATAGTTTAAGTTAATTCTTTTTTATATTTCATTATACAAACATATTACTTTCCTACGATGTTTTCGTGAGGTGTGTTCATTCAAACGATTTTTCTTTTGTATTTTTCCGTGAAATTTTACCGAGTTTTAATGCTTAGCTTCAAAAAGCATTCTTGTCAATCAACCTTAATTTCAACTTTCCTTCTCAACATGATCTTGGCATGAATGTATTGATGACTCATTTAAACGTCGTGTCTGTTTCCTTTTATTTCGTTCTCTGCTTTTTGAATTAAAATGAAAATTATATATTTATGATATGCTGTTCGTGTCAATATCAACATCCTTCAACATGATATACATATTTTTCCTTCAGCGACTTAACATATCAATTTAATTTAATTCATCGTGATGTAGACTTTGTGGTTGTAACTCTTTTTTATTCACAAGGATTTAATGTCATAGTTATGTAACCAAAAAAATCAACAGCTCACATTGGCGAGATTGTTTATTTCATGTTTTGAGAGAATTTAATCTCATTAATTTGAATAAATTGTATATTTGGCTGATTTTATTGAATCATTAATTTTATGTGGACCATTATGTTTATGTCCCTTTTATTTACGATTTTTTGATGTTAAAGTGGAGCTCATGTTTAAAATTTTATAAATTACATTGTGATTGATAAAATCACTTTTAGAATTTTTTGTTTTTGATATCATTTTATTTGATAAATTAATCTGAAAAATCTTAATTAAGGGAAGAAAGCCTTGAGAATTACTCAGAAGATATAATTATCAAGGAATACGAAATTATCACCGCATTTCTTATTATCTCGAGAAAAGATCACCAAAATTAAAAATTACATTCAGACTGATTTGATTTTTGCAGAATAGATAAAATTTCAATTTTTTTAGAATTTCACATGGTTTAACAATTTTAATTAACAGAGATTTAAAATTACACTGAACTTATTCGTGCCAAGATACATCTAAGATGCAAATAAAGATACTTTTAATTTTCAATCGTATATTTTCATTCAACCTTGAGTGAAGTTGACTGTTTTAATGGTGCGATTAACATATATTTAAGATTTTTATATTACAGATAGAGTGTAGATAACAATAAATCTACGACAGTATACGATATCCGATCAATGTAATTGACTTTCAAAGCCTCAGTAAAAAATTTTTTTCAAGAATTTAATGAAATGAATAAATCAAAAAATACACATCAAAAGAAAATTATGAATAAAATTAGTATCAAATTCAGTAAGTTATCTCATCAAACATTTTGAAAGCTTATATATGTTTTCATAGAAAATTTAACTCGTTCAGGATTAATTATGTGTGAGTTAGAAGATCGTTTTATATTGGATTGATAATTATTTTTCCATTTTTAATTATTGCGCAATCTCATATTATGATAAACAGTATTTAAAAGGACCACACATTCACAACATATTTTGATAATAATGATATTTCAAAATTACTTTTAACTTTTCTTTTATTAGTTTAGAGTTAAATTTCATAAATTTTTTGACCAAACAGACGGATGATTTTTAGTTTCAAATGCGAGAAATCATAATTATCGTGTTCTATTAAATATGAATTCATAATTTTTCCTGAAGTTACCTTAACCAAATGATACTACGAATTCGACTGATAATGGCTCTTGGTGGATCGTATTATGTTAGAACCTAATGCCATGAATATGAAAAAATATTGAAGAAAATATCATCATTTCAAAAAAAATTTTGACGAACTGATTAAAATTAGTCACGAAGTTAAAACACCCAATTCCGTATATTTTACTTTATTTTCAAAACAATTTATCTTAAAATCTGTCGTATGTTCTTTGAAAATTAGGTTCTTAAAATTGAAATTCAATCTTTGTTTCAAAATTTACTTTCTACGTCAAATCATTTTTGGATGTCTAAATTTAATACATTAGAAGGGTATTTTTATCAAATTTAAATGGTCTATCAGAGTTATTCAAACCCTTAAAATAATTCTGTTTTTAGAACATAAATCTATGTTTCTTATCAACGAACTCTTACATTTGATTTTTCCACACCATTTTCACCCAAAACTAGAATTATGTGATGATTGTTTGTGTTATTTTCTAACTCACTCTAAATCTCACACCAGTCATAGACAGTTGTTACAGTCTTAACTAGGTCCCTTTTTATATTTATGTCTTTTGAAATCACAAAATGATGAAATAGTTTCAAGCGTGAAGCATTAAAATTTGATTTTTAAGTCATACTTAAAAATCACTTTTTTATTAAAATATCATCTATATTGATTTAAATAAGATGTATAACTATAAATTATATTTTATAATTTTATATCAAATGTTCAGATTTTATATTTCAAAGATTGCAAACAAAAAATCATTTAAGTTATCGAAGCATAAATTTGATGTTACGTTTGTTAGGAAAAAAATTCTAAATAATTTGTGATACATATTTTTTAAAGAATACACTAAAATCAAACATTTTCGTTGTTTTAAATTTTTTTTTGATGATAAAATTTTTTATGAATTAACAATCCAATTATTTGAACTCAATTTTATTAGAGTAATAGTTCAATTATTCAAAAATTTAATATTTACCTAACATGAAATAAAAATCATTGATTAAATTTTTTGAAATCTGGAATAATTTTAATTTTTAGTTGCATTTATCCTGCGGAATTATCAATGAATTATTAAGCTATTAAAATGGGACTTTTATCAACAAATTAGACAAAATTATTTTTTCACCAGTATTTTAAAGGTGACAAATCCAGATACTGGTGATACAGATTACAGCGTCATTCATAAATTTCGCTCTATTTTGGGTTTTCTATTTGATTATATTTGAAAAAGATTAATTATTTTTTCACATTTTAAAACTTATTATAATTTCTTTGCTTTCGATAACAGTTATACTGACAAAATTACCAATTCTTTGTAAAAACAGAGGATAATAAATAAGGCAACATCGTAACCCCAAATTATTTGATTTTTAACAAATTTTAAGACACTCGTTATTATGATACAAATCTCTTTTATTATTAACAAACGTGAATATTTTTGTATGTTTACAATTAAAAAATCATACTAATCACAGTTAAACTAAATCTCTATCATCAAGCCATCTTTAAAATCTCGAAAAGTACCAAACATAAAATATTAATAAAAGTATATTCTTAATTTCATACAGAATCTTGATCGAGAAGTTGATCTCTAGAATTCTGTTTTAAATCCATTTTATTGTTAATGAAAGGTAGAAAAAAACCAATTTATTTACTAAAGTATTATTCTGAGTAACATATATGTATAAGAGTTATTTATTTCAAAAAACCTACTTTCAACTGTTTGTAATTGGCCGATAACCAATATACAGTGAATAAATCATCATTTTATATTTTTACCAAATTTTCAAAAGATTACTTCATGTTTCAGAATCAAGAGATGTTATAGGATAATTGAAGATATTTTCAGCTAGCTTGATAAAACTATGAATTTTGTATTTTAAAATAAAAACACATATATTTCATTTTGAATATGTTTTGTTTCGAAGATATCATAAAAGTTCTCCCTATTTAAAGCCCCTTATTACATGTATGAAAATTAACGTTATTATCTATTGATTCTAGAGAATGGTGTGAATTTCATTTAACTGCCCTTTGTAAAACAAAGTCATTTAAACACTCCTGAAACAATTTCTTCGATTTTTAATAGATGAGAAATTATGAATAGTATCATGAAAAGTTAAAATAAAAAATATATTGATCACTTAAGACAATTTGAAAATATTTAAAACTTTAAAATTACGAAAAAGCTATGCTTGCGTCCAGATAATAATATGCAGTCGTTAATCGAATTTTTGCAAGTAAAAGCAAAAAGTTGAGAATTCTGATACACGCGCAGGTGCAAAAAATTTCATTTAAACAGTGTTTCGTCGAGTTAATCAATATTGTTGAATCGACGAATTTTAAATGATTTCACTTTTGAGTAGGTTAAAGTAAAGCAGTTCTGTATCGTTAATCTTTATGAAAGAAAGCGATTTAATCATAATAAAATCGTCTTAACTACCTATTTATGTAAAAAGAGAAATTGATTTGGTCAAAAATTTGTTCAAAAACATTATTTTTGGACTGTTATCAAAACAGAGGCTCGCTCAATTTAGATTGCCTCATTAATGTATTATGATCGTTATTAAGAAGCATTTTTGACCCATCTTAAAAAATGTTCGATTTTTATGTGTCAATCATTCGATCATGCTGATCAACAAAATTCCCAAAATGATTGACAGCTAAGTGAATATCTCATCTGAATATGAAAGAATCATTGTAGAACTTCCACATGTCTAGAGTATGATTGATCTCTTCGCGCTGTTTTCTTGAATGATAGGGACCATTTTATCTTTTATTCAGTTTGGCACAATTGCTAGGAAGGACTTTGAGTGGTTATTTTTTTCAACAACTCTGAAGAACTACCCACTTCCCAATGTTTTTCTGCCGATTATATTTACTCCTGTAGAAAAGTGATTCATCCATCTCTATATCTGGTCTACTAATTGGTAATTGTACAGCCCATTCTCCCCAAATATTAAACTATTTTAAGTTAAATTTTAAATTATAAATAAAAAGAACTACCATGACATGAACATTATAAAATTTTGAAAATTCAACCAACCAAAACTTGACAAAAAACTTGCACTAAGCACCGAAGAATATGACAATTTTTAGAAGAATGGGTTTACTATGAACTTCAAGGATGTTTGATTTGAAATGTAGAGCGAATTTAAGAATTAGAAGCAATTAAACAAATGGTCTGTGATGCACGAAAAAGACTGCCAAAAGAAAGTTAGATACAGAAAAAAAACTTGCTTTGAAAACTCTAAATTGGCAAAGAAAGAAATTATACAATTGAGTTAACTTTGTCGAAGCAAAATTCATACACAATAAAATATTCAGTTTGAAAAAAAACGAAAGTGAGATTTCCAGAGTAACAATTACAGACGGGAATAGCTTTTTTGGTGATGTTTGATTGAGCTTTTATGAAGAAAACCTTATAAGATTTGGTGATCTTAGTATAGTTGTGGAAATTGATGAAACATGTTTTTCAAAATGAAAATATGCGAAGATTTCTCAATTGTGCCCCATGTTTTTCTTACAAATAATACATATGTATTTTAATATGATGAAAAAAACGTCGTTTTTATTTATCTCTCATTCGTACATCAAAAGTTAAAGCAGTATTTATTATATAATTAATCCAAATATACGATCTTGCTCGAACATTTTGTTATGTTGGTTTGAATTCATTTAGGCTTTCACAGATTTTTGGGATCGACACGCTATTAAAAATTTTTTATTGAACATGGTCTTTTCCTTACGTCAATTAAGCGACGATTGTGTTTGTAGAATCATTTTTAACACAGGAAAAGTATGAAATAATGTGACTCGATATTCACGGCATGTCCGCTGTGATGTAGGTGAATTAACACAAGATGCACAAAGTACAAACTCACTTTAAGTGGTAGGCGTGATACCTTGTTCGAAGAAAGTAAAATTCCGATCGAAAAGGTCATAAAATATTTCCAAAATAGATCTTAATCATTCTCGTTTGTTTAACAAGAAACTATTCGTGTACTCACACATTGATCAAGGCCTCTATTGATATCGAGTATCCCAGCTCTGAATCGATCGGCGAGTGGTGACTATCTGCATGGAAATCGGCTGTGAACCATTCGGACAGAAATCTAAGCCAATCGGTGGTCCTGGATTAACGGTTGAAATTATCGAGGCTAAATTCGGAATGCACGAATATAACCGAGGAAGGATAACTCAAGGTCTTTAGATTTTAAGTGTTATTTGCCGTAAAACTAACGAGTTTATGCTTTGAAAGTTTATATTTAGAAATGCAAATTCTCTCAAGCCAATAATCGCAGAAAATATAAGGACTGGAAAGAAGGTCAAGAGAGATTGTTGTTGTTCTTATAGTTCTTTGTAGCTTCATGAGTTTAACCATCAAACAGTTAATCATAGCTTCAATTTCATGGACCGTCGAAGTAGTGCCGACACACAAACAATTGAATCTAACCTGCGACAGATCAAACTGTGATTGCCTGACACTCATAAAAGAAATTAAAGGCTCTATTTATACTTGGGGAAGTATTTGTGGAAAAAATATTTGATCGAAAAGGAGGGAGATTATTCTAATACATTTTAAACGTCGGTCAAAATTAGGTTTTCATTTTGACAATTTGAGTTTTAAATCAGTAAATTATACGTGTCGTATCTTTGGTGTTTATTTCTTAATTTATATCTTCCTGAGCTATATCATGTTTTAAATTGATAAAAATACATCCCAATACATTTACTTGATGATATGTATTATAATTATCAAGATTTATCGACTCACGTTTAA
Source organism: Neodontobutis hainanensis (assembly GCA_024349245.1). Classification (NCBI taxonomy): domain Eukaryota; kingdom Metazoa; phylum Chordata; class Actinopteri; order Gobiiformes; family Odontobutidae; genus Neodontobutis; species Neodontobutis hainanensis. The sequence goes on from JALDNG010000707.1 coordinate 74,707, forward strand.
TTTGCAACGACCACCCAAATTTGTGTAAAATCGATATAAGAATGGCATAATGTAAAATAAAATTGAGTTTTCCATCGAAATAGACACCAAAATGCATGTTTTTGATAAAAATTTAAAGTAAATAGTCCCGTGCGCGAGTCAAATTTTGTAAGCTCTGTAGCAGACATTTTACAAATGAGAGAGATATAAAAAAAAGCATTTTTAGAATCATCGAACGTTTTAATTAAGATTATGTCAAAAACATGGTGCAGAGTACGGAAATCTTCCCACTTCTTCTAGTAGTGATGGTTTTGTTTATTTGTGAAAACTTCAAATCGAGTTATCCTTGAAATAATTTAAGTTTGTATTTAATTCAAAATAGAATTAAAAATAATATTTTTGGGTTAGTGTGCTGTACATGTTGTAACTAACGATTTGTGCATTGTCATAAATGAAATCGGTGCACATACTTGTCGAAAATTACAGCAAAACTCACCTGACGAAATAAAAATAATAAGCAACAGTAGGTCTCTTAGTCGTTGTTTCTCTAATGGTTAACTCATTTGAAAAATAGTAGGCCTGACAATAAATAATAAGTAAATTGTCAAAAACACATTATTTTTTCTCAAGTTCTTTTCTGTGGGTTAATTCTATTTCTACACTTGTAACAGAAATAATGGAATTAACAACACAAGTTTAAGGTTTAATCTTTTTTCTCTGTCATTATTCTAGCAGACAACACTTAAATTTGATTTTAGTAATACGACATCTATAATAAACATAAGTAATGCTTTTTCGCTTTATAAATGCGAAATTTTAAGTTCTCGAACTAACGTCCCTAAAATGTTCTTCATTTGTACCGCGCTTGCGCGGGAATACAGATTTGCTTTTATTTTACCTTGCGGTATTTTATTCTCGGTCCCAGTACTGTGATTTTTATTTTCAGAGCAGTCATTCGTGAAACCATCGTCTGTTTCAATAATTTTAGGAGGTCTAATTTTAACATATATGTGGAACCCGTGTTAGATGACATTTATCAGTTACGAGATTTTTATTAGTTTTTCCATTTTAAAATATCGCTACAATCACCTTAGTTCTAGGTTAGTCATTCATAATGTCTGAAAAATTCAAATCATACCCATTTGTAATAAAATAACCTATTTAATTCTCAGATAATGCTGGGAATTTTTACTCTACGTACGCATGATTTATAAACCATTAAGAATTTTTATATTTGATGCATCTTAAAAATCACTTCAATAAAATATGAAAAAACTTTATAATTTAACGATCCTTTAATTTTTGATCAATCTCAGGTACCATAAATATTCCACGAGACGTGATTCATCCAAAACAAGAAATTGTTAATTAAAATGAAAAACCTGCTTAAAAATATCACCATTCAGTTGGATCACTAACTCGCACATCTTGATTAAATCCTAATTTACTTTGAATTAATCGCATAAGACACTTCACAATTAAACATCTCTGCTAGAGAATTCAATTGAAATTGAAATTTATCAAAAAATGACTTCATAGTTGATTAAAGTCTGCAGAAAAACATAATACTTTGCTAAATCCTCGGAAAACCTGCTATTTATATAAAGTACAGAAACATGAGTGGCTAAAATTAGGCTTTCCTAAGTTCCGCTCAGAATGATAGATAAATTTAATTGTATTATAAATATAATTATTCGTTATTTTGTAACTAAAACAGCGAACCCTGATTCAGGAATGTCTAAATCAAAGTATTATGTCATAAAGTTGAGACACAAAACATGCGCGTTTCAATAAAATTTGGGAAAGCATGATCGAAATGTTTAAGTTCATTGAAAACACGCAGTTGACAAATAATCATAAAAAATAGTTTAAAATGCGATATACAAGTATATGAATAAGACATAAAAAACGGTACTTAGTCAAATTTAATGTTGATAACCATTGAGAAAATTCGTAAATGACTTATATGTAGATTAATTATGGTTTGAGATGGATCATTCTGTGTGCTGTAAAATATACTCATGGTATTTTTAATTTGCAGAAAAATCGGGCATGGAATTCCTAGCCTTATTAAATCACGACAATTCATCGTATCTATCTGATTTACATGAGACAAACTCATAATGAATTCACGTTAAATTTCAAAAAACAAAATAAAAAAGATATTTACTTATCCCTATACATTAGAACTTTGTGAATTCGATTTATCGTTGGTCTCGCTAACGGTCAGCAAAGATCTAAACCATTAAAACCTTATAAATACTTCAATTGCATTGCAAACTCTGATTTATCGTCCAACTTTGAATCCCAGTCGTTAATCCACAAATCTAAACCCTCGTCAGCATCGTAGCACTGTGTTTCATCTTTATAGATTTAGCATAAAACCGTATATCTCGTCGAATTCATCATTATAAAAAGGATTTTCTGATCTAAGTTTTTGAATAATCTCCATCTAAATTTCAAAAAATAAAGTCGCGTTTGCGCAATTTTTGTAACTACATGGCTGTCTAGCCATTTTTAATAACTTCGCAGAAGATTAAAATCTGATCAAGTTCATTATTAATGAACAGAAAAGAGATTATTTTGCTAATCTTCGATGGCCTCAATTTTTAAAAAATCAAAAGTAATGTTAAACTCAATAAAAACAGTAAATGTTGTAATTGTCGATAAGAAACTGAAAAAGAAAATTTCATTCAATTCTTCAGACAACTTTAGGATTTCGATAATTCAGGCACTCAAGAAACGATTATGCGCAAATTCAAAAACTGATCAAATAACTATTTTTTTATTCCTTTGATATTTCTAGGTTGCATATATACCAAAAAAGTTTAGTTATCGATAAATTTACCATATTTATTTTTCATCGTCTGTCATTTATCTCGGATATAATTTTAGACACAAATTAATCCTTTCTTATCCCTTCAATTCGTCATGCATCATTCAAATTTAATATCATGCTTCCTTTTATAATTTAGTAAAAATATAATCTACTTTCAAATTAAGTGATCTCCAAACCTTAAAACAAGGAAAATCTCTCTTAAAAAATGAATCCTTTAAACTAGTTTGTTAAAAATTTCAAGTAAATCAACTCCCTTTTCTAATGAAATGAGATAAAATGTGACTTTTTTACACGCAAAGAAGATCCTTTGAGTTGTAAGGACTCTTTATAAATTGCTTCTTAGTTACCATAAATGGATAGACAAAAAATTTAATATGTACTTCAACGTGTTTTAAATTTTTCTTTTATGTATCTGGACATCGTGCCAGGTAACTCAAAATGTAGAATCTATCAATTTTTAACCAATAAGAAAATTATCAAAATTTGTTTCAAGTTATCAAGGAAACAGTTTGGATCAATTCCATAAGTTCGTTAAATCGTGTACGCGAAATCACACGATTATTCATGGCCGCTAAAAAGGAAATGTTTCTTATTCTTTCTTTTCAAAAAATAGTAAGCAAAATAATTCTGTAAATTTAGCCTTGATGCTGTTTTGTCACCATAAATAATCATATTTAGCTTATTTTAATTCATTTGTTAATCTTTTTCATTTCTCGAACATCTTTACAAATGAATATACATTAGCCTTAAATAATGAAGTCTATCACATGTTTTCAGAGCACAACATAATTTTAATGAGAAGCATTCCTTGACAACTGAATTGGCTTCCGTAACTCTTCTTGTTCCAAATTTAAAATTGTAATTTACAAAACAAAGTAGAAAAATCTCATCAAGAACATCTATAGTTCTTTCTTTTACATTTTTAAGCTAAATTTCATATCCACTTTATAAAGTGTTTAATGGATATGCATTTCGTGTTGTTTAAAATATATTCAAGTTTTTTGTGTATTTGTTCTATTGCGTAATGAATCAACTGTTACTTGCTCCACTTGATATTGTACTTATATTAAGTACTCTGTTTATTATTTTTATACATCCTCTTGCGAGCATCATCATACTATTTATCTGTATATTTATGGTTGTGACCATTCTATTCTGATTCCCAGTTCACTTTTTCTTCCATTTTTATAAGAATATTCTATTTTAGTAATCGCACCTTCATATATTATTTTTTAATGTTTATTGAAGTGTCTTTTTTCGAGATTTTGTTATTCTGATATAATTTGTAAAATTTATGTTTAATATAAGTTAATGATGTTTATTAACACATTTTCTACGTTGATCTACAAATCTTGTATCTTTTAATTTCTTATGCAAAAAAATTGATTGAAAATGAGTTTTTAACTCCTTTACGTTGATTAAGAATGGTTGTAAATTTTCTTAGAAAAATATTTTCATCGACGTGAATTGAAAATAAAAGAATAATCTTCTTTTGAGTTTTAATTTGTTTTTAAGTATACTTTTCAAGCATTTTCATTTTAAACATAAATTCAAAGGCGATCCTGAATTTTTTATGTTCTAATTCTGACCATTTAAAAATTATTATTTTTTCCATTTTAATAATCATTGAGTCAATTTAGTTCCCTAACATTTTTCAAACCAAAAATAAAACAGTTTCAAGACTTGTCTCAATTTTATAATTCATTTTTTGACTCTGTTTAAACCAATGAGGAACATAATATGCAGTACGCATGTCTTTTTTAATATCTTTTGCATTAAAATTAGGTTCGTATCGGTATGTTTTAAGTTTCCACTTTTTGGAAAAATTGAACTTACGGATTCGTCTAAACCTGGGAAGATTAATAAATTAACTCCAAACAGAAGAGAACAACTTGAGGAATCAAAAGCATTCTTAAGTTGAAGACAAACACGGTATTAGTGTTTTGAAAATTAAGCAGTGGCTTCAAAAATCGGATTTTCGTACATAAATGTTGAAATGAAAATTTAATTCAAAAATATGTATTGAATAAAGATATAAATCGCGAAGCATTATTTTAAAGCGACTTGTCTAGTGGTTGATAAAATTAAAACATCCGCCATTTTTAAAAAATATACATTTTATGGCTGATTTTTTAAATTAATGAATCTCAGACGTTTAGCGTCGTAAAATGTACTAAGAACACATAATTGAATATTCTCGTTTGAAATATCCAACAATTTACGACTGAATTACAAAAATTTCTTCAAGCAAACCAATACCGCGAAGGCACATTTTTTCTAAATGGCCGAAAATCGGGTTAGATTTTGAATGAGTGAGAGTCTCATACATTCCATACCGAGTTTTAAAACCATAAAAGTCTTCCGAAAGGAAACTAAATTGCTGGACCCCAGAAACTAGTAAAAAGAGCTTTACTGAAGGGCGTATAATAGTTGTAAACTTTCCTCAATATAAATCATTCTATGTTTGACTCATTGTTGCAAAAATAAAAGAAATTAAAAAAATTCTATAGTGTAAAATTAACTCCATAAATTCTGGTACGCATGCGCGCGTTATTACATAGTTTATGGATCATACCAATTTTTTCAATTTTAAATAAGTATGAAAAACCAAAGAAGATGAAATTTAGTTCTTTTTGAACATTCCACCCAAAACACAGTTATCGAGTGAAGAAATAGTCTCATTTATACATAACTAGAGTAAAACTGACAATATTTCTTCGAAGGGCAAGCATAGCTGGCGGCTTAATTTTGAACCAAATTCTAGATCATTGAAAAAGCTTAAGCTTTGAAAACTAAAGGTAAAATTATTTGACCCTGATGGTATGAAAAACAAATATAAATCACTATGTTACAGATGTAAAATTTTTTGATAATTTTTTTGTTCATTAACTTTTTAAACAAAACAAGTTATTTAACAACTGTTGAATTTTTAATAATTCTCGTTGGTACGCCAATAATCTGTATTTGTTCATTTACAATTAAAAATATTTTTTCGGTTGTTTCACCAGTGTCAAAGCTTGCAATGGCATTGATAAAATTTTGGTAGTTTCGCATAACGGTCATATTGGAAAATAAAATAATTGGTGACAATCGATACGGAAGGCTAACGATCACATCACTTGATAATCTGAGATTTAAGTATATGTTTCTCCTTTAACAGTATTGACCATAAGTGAGAGGAAGAAAAAGCTTTACAATTGAACTTGATTGTTAAACATGTTACCTTAGCAAATTGTCAATGACTTAATGAATTAGAGCAATGCACAAAGCAAAAAAGATTCAGCCAATCGAATAAATTAAACTAAAACGACGGTGAAGAAAATGCCGTTTTGTTATTTTTATCGCATATAATACCCCTTTCAAAGGCACGCGAAGTTACACGACAACAGCTAAATGAAAAAAAAGATGATAAAATATATAAAACACTTCAATAAAGAAAGTGAAAGAGGCTGTGATGTATCAGGACAAATTATTCATATCCATAAAAAATCAGATACAATGTATGAGATTTTTTTAAACAAAGCGGTCGATTATCAAAAAACGCTGTCTTGTACATATTTTTGAGAAAAAGATAAGTAATATTTCATGTTCATTCTACAAATAAAAGACATAAATTTACATATTCAAGTAGATTATTATTTTATATTAACTGAAAAGTATGTTAAAATTCCATTTGAATGATTTTTAAAAGTCTTTTCTTTTATACATTAAAGAATATGAAAACATATATAAAAGCGATTTCTCATCTTATCATTGAATTTCCTTCTCCAGTTTAAATCCTGACGAATATATTAAAGATGCCCCATGTATGTGTTTCCATGTGACCTCGATATGAAAAATCTTTACACTGTTTTAGAGATAAGTTTATTTATTTATTTCGGCCACTAGCTTTACTGTCTTGACGTGTATGAACTTATCTTTATTCCTAACATTGTAAGAATGAATTAATCAATAATATTGTTCGATATTTATCTTAGTTAATGGCAGAATGAAAACATTAGACTCTTTCATTAATTTTGTTTTTTACAAATTCTTTATATCTGTACAGTCCGTGAACGATATGATTAAACTCATTACGATATAAAGAATTTTCCTGTTATGATTATTTAACATTCTAAAATAATTTCCGTGATTTTTCCACGTTTATCAAAATTCAATTGATGTGAAAAAGAAGTAACGAATTATGAAAATAAATTTTAATGCAATATCTTCCTCTCTTAGTTTTAGGAATTAATTTTTTTAAAAACAGTTGTGAGGCGGTTATGTACCGCATTTCAATATATTTCAATTGATAGAAAATTTGAAAAAAATTTCATTTCATAAATTTGTATAAATATAAACCGAGAATGTACTTTTGTTTTCTTTTTGAATTTTTTCAGATTTGATCATTGACAACTTTTAAAAATAGGAAATGAATAGAATTCAATTTAACACTTTTTAATTTTATTTAAATTCGTTTTTTTTAAATCAGCGTAAATTTTACAAAAAAAGAATAGTCATAAACAAATCCCACGAAGAAATAACAGCTTTTAACGGCCCAAAATTTGTAAACCGCCACTATATTTGTAAAAATATTTTCAGATTAAAAAATACGACAAGATAAATAAAATATTTTGAAAATTTTACATTATGTCAGTGCTCCTTCAGGCGGTAGGCTCACATACAGTTTGATTATATTGAAAAATACAAGACGTTATCAGAGTTATTTATTTATTGAAATTCCAAGTGACAAAAACTCTGAATCATGTTAACTCATTTTTATCATTGTAAATTAGTTTTTCAAAAACCTCAAATACATTTTTGCATAACTTTGAAATTATGAGTTACTTTATATGTATTCTTTCCCATATTTTAGGATTTTATCCTCTTCGGCGTGATCAAAATAACGAGGCATCCTTTCAAGATCTATTATTAAAGTCTGCAATGAAATTATTTTATCAAAATAAAATCTATTAATTTATCTCCAAAAGTATTCTCAAACTATTACAGGTTAGTGTATCATGTATGAAACCATTCATAATAGTTCAATAAATATCATAAATTTTGAACAATTCAGTAGCTTGAAAGAATAAAATTTTATTTTATTTTGTTTATACGGTAAGTGAAAATCCTAAGTAAATTAGATAATTTCATACGTTTCTAATCATCGTAGAGGATGCTTCAAAGAGGAACTGAATTTTCTCTCTAAATTTTCCAAAATTCCCTTTTATCAAAATTTAAGTTCTTCAAAGTAATAATCTGTATTTTCTGAAATCCGTCTGCATCTTTATTTTTATTATATTTGGATGTTTGTGATTAAAAAATTAACAGATAGTTTAATTTAAAGTGATGATTTTATTGGATAGTTAATTTAAATCAGACGGGAATTAATACAAATGAACGATTCCAATCGATGATGGATTTACTGAGATTTTCAAAGATTATTCTTAAACGAAATTTCATTTTGTGAAATACTCCACTGACTGTTTTAAGTCAAGTTTTAGCATTTTTAACAAATGTATTTACCTTCCCTTAATAGCTCACTAGCTCTTTGAGAATCACGTTTTGATTTTTTAAAATTTTTCTCTATTCTATTGGAAAAAAAGGATCTTGAGTATTTATGAGCAATCTCATATCAAAAACACCCTAAAGTTAAAAAGATACCTTTTTGTCGTGAAAAATATAATTATGTAAATTATTTATCTTATGAATAAAGTTTGGTGGTTTCTTTGGTTATCATTGAATAGCAATGTTTTGAATACACCATAAAAAGATATTAACAGTTTTACGAAACTTTATTCGGCAAACTCATACGAAACCGTTTCTGTCAAGTTATAAACATTTTGACGATGTCGTAAACGCTCTTGGTACAACTTCAGACAATATAAACACATGGATATTTTGGGAGATCCTTTTTTAAAACTAGCTAAAAATACGATTATTTTCATTTTCATATATGGTATTGAAACTTGGTTTTTTATTTAACGTGTTTGAGGACATTCAAAATTGATCGATCTGAAATATATACATATATATATGTTTAAAAAAGACTCTCCCGAGTTTATACATTCAAAGGTCTCTATCAATACAAATATATGATGCTTATTTCATATGAAACGTGCATATAGATGATAATTTAATAATGTGAATAGACAGAGCTGTATACTTATCACCTTTTCTTTTGAATTATCACTTAATTTCAGACTTTATCTCTGCATTCGATCAGTTAATTTTACAAATTTTAAGAGACATGATTGAAGATTTCTTCAAAACTGAATCATTTGAAAAGTCAGAAACGAGTAAATTATCTTGTCATTCCCAAAAATCAGGCCTCGTTTTGAAAATTATCAATGATTATCGAAAACTAAACGAAAATTGAAAAAAGCAGAATCAAAAATAGCATAAAACGGTTAAATCTGGCATTAAAATCCCATTTATGAACTCTCCATATCTCGATTAAACAATTTCTTGAAGCTGAAAACAAAGAAAAGCAAAAATAAAATGATGGATATCAGTCTCGAATATGAAACGTATTAAAAGTAAATTCAAGAGTCTTTTCCTCTTCCAAAACGTAGTTCAGCTTCTTGTAATGTTTACGTGGAATTTTATGACTTTTAAATATTTTCAAACATTTTACGAAAAACTTTCGTTAATTTTAAATCTTAATTTATATTTTTTACATATTTTTTTGTAATGGAAGCATATCGATAGGAAATCATAAATCGATGATACTTTTAAAATACTATTCAGATGTTAATTATTCAGAAATAATAAAAATTTTAGTTGACTTTCTTCAATTTAAAATATTTTATCTAAAGATGAAGTTTGCATTTGTGTAAATTTTGATACTGAACATTAAAATTCGAGGCTCATTAAAAATATAAAAATAGTGTGAATTTCCCCTTTATCTAGCTCATCTCAAAAAGATAAAAATATGAAGTATCGAGGTTTAATAAAAAGAAATTTTTGAATTTTTTTATTCTTCCGCATTGTGTTACATAAATGTCAACTTAAAATATAAATATAAATCTTCGAATTCAGACATGTGATCCTCAGTTTATGAATCTTTTTTTATTAAAGTGGTAATTTGTTTTTTTCTAATTTGATCTAAGAATGATTTTCCCTTGTTAATATTTTATCGTCTGTTATGGCTAAATTTATTTTTAACATTATTTCAAATGGCTTTGAATGACAAAAATATTTTATTATAAGCCATTAATCCTCATAAAAATGGCTATTTAATATCCATATTGAATGTATTATGAAATATTCAGTTTTTAATTCAACTTAAACTTTCGTTATATTACTCTTAGATTTTCGAACTTTTGAAAAATTATGTCGAATAATCTTTTAAAATATTTTTTATAAAACGGTTTTATTGAAGTTATTTGTTTAAATAGCTGAAATAATGTAAAAGTTTTTTTCAATTTGTGATTTTTTGAATAAAAATTAAAAACTAATTTTAAGATTTGACACACATTTCCAATCGTATTTTATTTTAAAAAGTGCAAAGATAATAAAAGTAAATGGTTGAAGAATCTTGATATGGTCAATGAAATTAAATTTATTTGATCATTAAAATTTCACAAGTTGCACAGAACAGGTTTTTCAAAATTTCTCAGAAAATATGCATTGTTGAAGAGGATTTTTCTCTTTATATGTGTTCCGGTATTGATTTTAAATTTTTCAATGGTTTCTTTGTTAGTAATAGCCTCCTACATACCTGGGCGTGTGTGTAATTTTGAGTCACTATTAATTTTTTTGTTCAGAATAGATGAGTGTCAAATCTTTCTGGTATTTTCCGAATGAGTTTTTCGTTTTTCTACGTTCTTCTGGTAAGCTCTACTAACAATATTTTGTATTTATGTGCTTCAACAACTTTAAAAATCCTTGTCCAAATTTTAAAATTATGTGTACGGTAGTATAAGACGATCTTAACCTCTAATCAGTCAATTAAGGCAGTCATACCTCTGCGGCTTTGGTTCTCAAGGAACCCTTGAATCAATTGCCATTTTTAAATGATAAAAAATTGAAAATTTTTAGTTTACCAAAATAAACGATTTCAGATGATATTTATTTTTCAACATAAAGAAATAAATTTTTTACATGCCCAATTAATAACGGAAACAAGATACTCAAAAATACATAAGATTTTCTGATTCATTATAAAATTTGAATTTCGGAATGATTATTTTTGTTCAAGATTAGACTTACGATTAAAGGTTACTTTTAGCTTTATTGACAGTCTTTTAGAATGGTTTAATCATGGAAATAATGTCATTATGAATTTTATTTTTCTTAAAGTTACAAATTCTACGTTTTCCACTTTGTTAAGAGACCTTTCAATGAAAAGCATCCTTAGAATTTAATGTTGAAAGTTTTGAAAGATTATCTTTAAAAACAAATTTTGCGAAGCGTAAACTTTTCTGTTCAAAAACAATTTTTTTAATTGGTCATTTTAAACGCGTTGTCTAAATTTATCCTTTATGCAGTTGACCACCTCTCAACCAAAGGATGATGTTGAACCAACACGCTCAAGGGATGTTTCTTCATCAATAATTGCATGATAAATTTCATGCAGGTAGGTCAGAAATAATGCTTCTACTCAAGAATCTGAAAATATAAGTTTTAATCATAAAAATCTAACTGTAGCTGCACAATATCGAAATATTAAAACAGATTAACATCGAGCAACTTGCGTATCTTTAAAAATGAAAATAAAAGAATTTCACAAAAATCTGTTGACATTTTTAAAATGATTTCTCATATTAAAGATTTTAATTTCATATATGATCCGATTTTTTACAATATCCACATAAATAATTTTATATGTTAGCATCAACTAATGTTTAAATTACAACTACTTTGATGTTGTTCTTTCAGATCTGATACAGTTTCCATTTTAATGAAAGTTTGCATATTTTTTAAAATTAATTAAATGAAATTTAAGTTTCAACGTAAAAGACACTTTCAAATTTTCCAGATTTATAGAAGGCATAATTTTAATTTCAACAGATCTTACATTGCCTGTAAAGTGTTTTGAGATAGAAATATTTCATAATTTATGGGATATTAAAATGTATATCATACACACAAATTTATACTCCTTTATGATTTATTTAAGTTATTCGTTATCATACATAATTTGAAATTGTGGCGATATACACTTTAACAATCGTGACTAATCGTTAGTGTTGTAACTCTGTTACAATGGCGACGATGAAGAAAGAGAATATTCCTCATTTCTCGAGAAATTCTGAGCCGTCTGACTGGCTATTTCGATATGAACTAATTGCAGAAACAGAAGACTGGACGCAGATTAAGCAATGCTCCCTCTTCCCTACATTCTTTGACGAAGGGGTCCTAAAGGAGTACCGTTCCTGGTCAATATCGTCTCTACCTGCCTAAGACAAAAAATTAGCCCAAATCAAGGCTTGGATAAGCAATCTCAGAAGTAGCGGCGATTCACTCTCCTCTGACTTCTCAAACTTCACTTCGATGACCTTTTCTCCAAGACAGGATATTTCCTGCTTTCGATCGAATTCGGAAGCCTCCCTGAAAGCGGCCCGACCATAACTTTCGGCTTCGGATCGAGATTACTTAGTATCGGAAAGAATATTGGCTTCTTTACAGCATGCAGTTGCAGTCCAAATTCGGAATTGGGAGTCTGTGATGTCTCTAAGATTTGCCAAACCGCTAATATCTTGCCGACTCCAGATCCGGTGATTCACTATATGGCAGCCAGCGTTGATGAAGAATAAAAAACCCAAGCGATAACTTATTGCATGCTGAAGAAGTGTCAGCCATAAACAAACGAAACGTTATTTCTAGCCATAAACAAAGTAATAACCTTGACGAGATTTTGCGTCAGATCCAAGAGGGCATTGAAAGTCTAAGGACTAATCAAACTAGGGGTTATGATAGCCCCGATTAATTTAAATCATATGAGATGTGTGGATCTAGAGGGCACCGAACACAAGATTGTTTGAGGAATATCGTCTGCTCCTTCTATAAGAAAAGATGACATTCCGCTTGAATTTGAATAAATAAGAATAGTAATTCTCATCGTTTCTACTCTTACTCTCTTTTTAATCACCTCAAAAATGACCCATATCTAGTTGACTTCAAAATCCTTAAAAACAATCGATGTGGTCAGGCTTTATTAGATACGGGTTCTTGTATTTTGCTGATTAACGCAAAATTAGTAGAAAATATCAAAGTGGATCCTTGTAAAGTTAATTTGGTTAGTGTCAACGGAACCCAGATCGAATAAGATGGAAAAATTAATCTATATATTTTATAAAAAATAGATTACTGATGCGGGATTTCATAGTCTCGAGCAAAATAAATTGTGATCTTATTATTAGCCGAGACATACTGAAAGATAATAACACATTATTCAACACAAGAAACCAATATTCTAAATCAAAATACATTGATTGTTCGGCTATCGATAATCTTGAACTAAATATCAATGGAGGGTTACAGGAATGGCAAAGAAATAAAATATCAATATTATTGCACAAAATAATTGAGTGTTTTTCTACAAACGAGAACGATATCGACCATACGAATCTGTGCCCTTTGGATATCTATACAAGGGGACCCAAAACCAATCTGCTCAAAACCATATAGAATCCCTATGCATTTGAAAATAAAATAGATAACATGTTGCGCTACGGAATAATAAAAGAATCAAACAGCCCATGGTGTTCACCAGTAGTCATGGTTAAGAAAAAGATAATAGTCACAGACTGTGCGTGGACTATCGGAAATTGAACTCAGTAACATCTAAGGACCAATACTCACCGCCAAACATCGAAGAAATTCTAGACGAAACTTCTGGACATCAATATTATTCTTCTCTGATCTTCAGTCTGGGTACTGGCAGTGTTCAGTCAGCGATGCAAGCAAATATAAAACGCATTCTGCCCATATGTCGGATCGGGACTTTATGAATTCAATGTGATCCCATTTGGACTATGCAACGCACCAGCCAACTTCCAACGGTTGATGGATAAGGTGCTAAAGGGACTGAAATGCTGTAGAGTCTACTTAGATGACATCCTCATTTTTTCGAATTCCTTTGAAGAACATCTTACGGATATAGAGGAAGTTTTGGATAAACTACGAGAAACCGGTTTGAAATTAAAACCGAATAAATGCAAGTTTGCGCAATGGAAAGTTGAATTTCTTGGATACACTATATCGAAAGATGGAATATCTGCTAACTCTTCTCATATAGATCCAATTCTAAACTGGAAATCCCCATCAAATAAATCAGATTTAAAATCATTCTTAGGGGTTTCAGGGTTTTATCACAGGTTCATTGATAATTTCGCTAATATTGCGCACCCCCTTAATAAGCTAATGAGAAAGGAGGAGCCCTGGGAGTGGGACTATTCTGCTGAACTCGCATTTAATCAACTTAAGGTCGATTGAAGAACATACCAACATTGGGGAAACCAGACATCTCTAAGCCATTCATTCTGCACTGTGATGCATCTGATGTGGCTATTGGAGCAGTTCTCTCCCAACAAGGAAAACAGGGTCTGGTACCAATGGCTTTTACGAGTCGAACATTGAATTCTGCAGAAAGAAAATATTCTACCATTGATAAAGAGTGCCTAGCGATCGTGGCTGTGTCAGGAAATTCCGAAATTATCTATACGGATCTCGATTCGTGCTAATGACGGATCATAACCCACTCGTTCATCTGAAAATATGAAAGACGTGAGAGGGCGACGCACACGTTGGATCCAGGAGCTGGAAGAATTCGATTACACCATTGAGTATATTAAGGGTAGTCAAAATATTGTGGCAGACTCGCTTTCAAGAATCTCGTCAGCAATTAAGATTGACTTTAATAGGGATTTTGAAACGAAAAAAAAAAATCTAAGACTTATTCAACATGTTATCAAAGTACTTAGGCAGCAGGAAAATCCCAACCATAATGACAATATGGGACTGAAACTACTGAGAGGAAGAGGTCATTTAGAAATTATTGGTGATCTCCTATACCACACAGGTAGAAGAGGGAATTCAATAGTCTTGACGGAACACTGCACTAATATGATTATCCAACCGATGCATGAAAAATATTTAGGTCACTTAGGAGTCAATAAAACAGTATCATCTATTCGCGATAGGTTCTTTTGGCCCGATATGGCTTCTGATGTTAAAGAACAGCTTTCTAAATGCTTACTGTGCAACTTAAACAAATCCAAACAGCATACTCCAAGAGCTGAATTGCATCCTATATCCGATAAAAGCAGATTTGGACTATGGGAGCTAGATTTTACCGGTCCTCTACCAACAAAATTAAAGGCAATAAATACATAATGGTGTGTGGATCATTTTAGCAAATGGGTCGAAGCAGCAGCCATACCAGATATATCAGCCAAGACCGCGGCAGAAGTTTTATTTTCAAGCGTCATTTGCAGATATGGTGTGCCTAGTAGTATTCTAACGGACCAGGGCACGGCATACGAATCAATATTGTTCACGCACCTCTGCCAGTTTATGGGAATCGAAGTTAAGGTCAACCTTACCATCCGTCAACTAATGGTCTAGTGGAGCGAACTATCAAGACAATAAAGGAAATCTTGAGGTCCGTGGCTGGATCGAATCCTGAAAACTGGGACATACATCTCGATAAAGCCTTATTTGCAATTCGTGCTGCTGAATACAGTTCTACAAACTATTCTCCTGCATTCTTGGTTCACGGATCGGAGCCTCAACTCCCTATAGATCTCTCAATAAACAACACCTACAAATGCTTCCGAGGTACAAAATTATCATGTATTCGTTCAAAACATAGAGACCTCTCTAAAATCGGCATTCAAAATAGTGGAGAATAATTTGAAAACCTCGGCTAACAAGATGAAACGTTTGTATGATACCAAAATCTACGAAACAAAATTTTCGGTCGGTGACAGCGTTCTTCTTAAATCCCGGGCGGCTTCAAAGCTAGAACCACGCTTTGAAGGACCGTTTGAGATAATTAAAGCTGAACATCCGGTATATGACATCAAAGAGCTATTCTATCCGAACAGGATTAAACGAGTCAATCACGACCTATTGTACCGATGCGCTAATCCTAATTCAAATCCAGAAGAAAATTCTAAGAATGAGCAAAGACCTTCTCGACAAGAAAACCTCCAGGGTTCTATAACGAAAGTTAAATAAGAGGAGGTATGTGGCGATATATACTTTATAATGATCGTGACTAATCGTAAGTGTGTTAATCTACTTTAACAGCATACGTTTTCTTCTCTGTGATATATATAGAGGCTCAGAGAAGATAAGTTGAATTATTTACAACCGAGAAAGATTAAATAAAACCATCACTGTCAAATCATAATATAGTGGAAAAACGATCAAATAATTTTATTAAAATATATTTTTTCATTAAAAATTAACATACCTTTTAAATTTACAAATTTTCTGAGAATTTCATAGATTCATATGTGCATCCATTTAATTTTACCTGGAATGTAACCTAGATTTTAGATTAAAAATTTTAAGGAACATTCAGATCAGAATGTAAAATTAGAATTTAAACAGTAAAAATATCAAAAATATTTTTACTTTGTTGAAAAAATTCACACAAGGAATTAATTTAAGTGAAATCAAAACAATCCCATTCATGAATTTTATGATTTCATGATTATAAGGTTGATCTCATTCTTATTAAATTATTCACAATCATAACATTTTGCTCAAGTTAATCCACAAAATACTTTAAAATTGATGTTGGATCCAAAATTATAAAATACTCTGCGGATTACAATGAGCATGAATACCTTATTATATAAACTGGAAAAAATTTTAAAGATGAAACAAAGATATGTTAAAATATAAAACACAAATTTGAAAAAAAATATAATTCATTAAATATTATTATTATTTGAGAAGTATCGGACATATAATATTATACTGAGCTTGCGCTGAACGTTATCATAGTATTCTAATTAACAGGCGAAATATTTATGAAAAATTGATTTGATATATCATTTATTCTAGTATTTATATATAGATGAGCGAATCGATTATTTTTTTATTATATATAAAGTTATTTTTTAGAATTGCAAACTGATAGAGCATGATGAATGCTTAAGTACTATTTTTAATATTTAATTAATCATTAAACTATATTTTTGTAAATTTTGTGTTAGCTGTATCTTTGGCGTATTATATTGATGATTTGAAGGTCTAAAAAAATATACTTTTAAACTATATATTAAAATTTTCTTCATTGTAATCGCATAAGTTTTCTCGTTTAAAATTAAATAACATTGATTCGAACCAAATATAAGTTATAATATAATATCAACTAGATAGTGAAACCACTTTAATGACGTCATAAAATTTATGTGAATAAATTTTAAATTTAGTTAAATAACGATCAAATGTTTTTTCAAAGACTACGATTAGCCTGCTTCTTAATTGAGATGTTTAGCACAATTTATCTTTTGATCATAATGAAGTGAAAAAATAACAGTATACTCAAAGAATATTTTTAATATGATTTTATTCAGATATGAAATTTCTATTTTAATATTTTGCACATAAATATTATTCTACGATATATTCAATTTGTCGATTGTTATGTCAATATATTCACTGTCAAATACTAGCAAGATTATCATTAAAATTGTCTTTTATAATGTTGAAAATGGAAAAAATATTCATGATAAAAGTTTTATTTGACCGTTCTGTTTTGATATGCTTAATCGAAATCGCACGTTTCTAAAATACAGAGGGAAAATATAATGGTATTTATAACCATAAATTTTAATTAATTTAAGAAAATTAGTTATTATGACGTTATAAGTGCAGAATTTACACGAATAAAAGCTGCATCATGCAACTAAACTCAGACAAAAATTATGCCATCGCCTTTAAGTATATAACTATGATATAGGGTGCTTATATATGTCATTTAAAAGAGTTCGGTCAATAATAGAATGCTTCAATAACTTTGATATTCCTGTAATTAATTTATAAACGAAAATAAACTAAATAGTCAAAAATATAATTAAAATCTTTCAAAGAAATTATAAAATAAACTCATTGATTCATTTAAAGATTTTCTAGACATTTAAAAATAATTAATGATTTTGAGTAAATTGCTTCTTTAGTCTGTGAAGGGTTTCTCTTGAGTTTTTCGTAAAATTATCACCCAATAAAATCACAGTATTTCGGAAAATATCTTGATGTAATTATTCTCAGACATCTCTAGTAATAAAAATAAAATCCACAATTAAACATTTCGTCAAAATAATACTTTTTATTCAATTCAAGTTAAAAAAGTTGTTATAAATGATAAACTTCACTACATCATGAAAAGACGTTGTTAACGTTTAGAATATCAAGATGAGCAAAAATGATTCTTTTATCTGTGGTTTTGCTTTACCTTCTTCTTACGTCTTTCATAGTAGCTATTGTCATATATTTCGTTGTACTGCTCATCCCTTGAATCTACCTCCTCCACACATTTAAAAATTAGGTTTATGTTGTTTTGAACCTTTACTCATTTTGACTCATAAGAATGGCCGTGTTTTCATGGCATTGGTTCATTGAAAAAAGACCTATATTCGAATATCGTAATGAATAAATAGGATATCGCTCAATACTCTGTCAAGATAAGACCGAATCTCACATTTAATCTCGTTGTTGCTCGAGGGCTCACTTATCTTCGCCATTGGAGTGTAATATATCCACAATTCTGAGTATAGAGATCATTAAATCGATCAACAAAAGGTAATATTTTTTACGTAAAATTATCAAAAATAAACTTATTCAAAATTTTGCTCATTAGTTGCGAAAGCATAGAAAATATGAATAAATTTCAAAATATCTAATGAATGTATGTTCAATTACCTATTATTATCAACTTATTAAAATAAATCTCAAAATGAAAAAATTTAATTATTTTCAAGAAAAGAGATAATTTTTATAATATTAAAATATCTAAACCGCCTAAAATTTAATTTTGAGGTAGTTTAATAGATGTAATTTTATTAATTTATTCGATAGAAAGATTAATAATCTAGATAATCAGATGAATAAAAAAATATTAAGAGACTGGGTCTAGCCACTTGGTACATTTATTTAACAATCAAATAATTTATCAATCAGAACAAAAATGTTTGCGACATTCTTTTATCATGAAAAATAAATTCATAATTAATTATCGTTCCGTTTTTTTCTTGTTAAAATCAAGACCATCTAATTTAGTTCAGTTTTAAAAAATATTATAAAAATGTAAACCTCATCAATTTTTTTCAAAAAAAAAAACTTTGAAAATAATAATCACGAGAAATTACGAGAATATTGGTTTATTGTCGACCAGTGAATGATTTTAAAGATATATTTTCTTCTTTTATTTTCAGTTGATCGATCAATTGTTAATTCTCCAATTCTCGAAAAAGATAAAATTGAAAACAAAAATCAAAAATCTATTTAAAACATAAATCTACAGAACATGATTTACCGCGAAGAAGGTATCAATGGACATATCTCAAAGTCAAACTCCTGTTCAAAATTTCGGTACTCTAGATGCAATAACAATCGATAAGACGTTTTACCATCTAGTTCGACAGAAAGAATGACCATGAAGAAAATCATAAATCAAATATTTCGTCGAGATGGAGATTATATTATAAAAAGTATGAAAAAGGAAGAGACTTTTGAGATTATTTCAAACTTATCAGACCATCCAAATACGATTTTTTTCACAAATTATTTCATTGCATTGAAAAATAAGGGATCTGAATCTAAAAGCTCGCTGGGTTTAAAATTCAAGATACTCCAAGGAACTTACAGAGACATAAATAACTTAAGAACCAGTAAAGCAGAGATCGACAAGAAAATAAAGAGCTAAAGATAACTCTGAATCCTCAATTATTACGACATTTTTAAAAGTGAAAAAGAATCTAGTCAGTATCCGGGATCGCCGTTGTGTCATAGAACTGGTTCTACTGACTGCTTTTAATAGACACAAGTTTTAGTCAGATATGCCGTTGGAGGTGTCGTCGGAACTTTCGGTAAAAATGATAAAAAATTTTAATCAAGAAAATACTTTCGGTTATTTTAAATCAACTTTAAAAGACAAACATGAAATAAAATTTCTAGATAGAGTTTTGGCTGAGTTAAGTCTTTATCTCATTTCGAATCACGTGAGATTTTGAATAAAAATCAAAAATTTAGTGGTCTGCTACTTCAGCAGCTTATTGAAAACTTTCGCGAATTTTCGCAAGCTTTGCAATATCTCTTTGAAAAAACATCACTATATAAAATCATATTTAAATCTCAAGAACTCATGTCAATTTGA